>JAJHZJ010000939.1:52500-339135 GCA_023548195.1 Bettongia penicillata ogilbyi | reverse complement strand
CCTTTTAAAAAGACTTAGCAAAAAACAAAAAGAGTTATAACTCACATTTACAAAGTACTTTAAGGTTTTCAAAAGACTTTTCTCATAGCAACCCTATGAGGTAGGTGATACATGTCTAATTAGGTCTGATTTTACAAAAACTAAACTGAAACTCAGAGCAGTTATGTGACTTGGCTGCCATTTCACCAGAAGGATACTCAGTGCTATTACTGAAACCTAAGGTCTTCTAAACTCTTAACAGGTGGACTTTTTCCACTATCCTTCTACTAGCGTGTGTATATATAGCATATCCCTAAAGTCTTACTGCCGTCTTAAGCTTAAATAGATTAATTAATTAGATTGAGGGAGTAGTAGAATGTGCGCATATAAACATATCTGTCATCAGTTCTAGAAATGTCAAGGTACAGACAAAAACTGTACCAGGAAATGTAATATGGTCTTGATTGATTTCAGCCATACTTCATAGAACTGGTGGCTAAGGAGGTGCTCTTAAATAGCAATGCAGGCATTTTAAGTTCCATCCTTCTGCTCACAGTGATGTGTGTACAAGAATCTATTCACAGTAGTACAGAAATGCAGAAATTTGTAGCCATGTGGAGTTTAAGGGGAAGGACTGATTTGTAAAACTCTGTCCCTTACATGACAAATGAGGAGTTCCTCTGAAGGCCAAGGGTGACACATATTGGAGGCAGTCTATCCTGATAATTAGAACTGACATTTACATAGCACTTTGATGGGTATGAAATGTTTACGAATTCTTTTTTTTTTTTTGATTCATAACTTTTGCAGATATCTACATTCTACGGATTAGGAAATAGGCCCTGAGAAGTTAAGAAGGTTCCAATGGACCACAAAAATAGGTTAGGGAGGATGCAACACACAGCAACACACTACATTCCCTGGCTACAAAAATTATGCTGGATAATCCTGGAGCACAGATGACTGACAATAGGTGAGATCCATCTGCCTACAAACAAAATGAATTCCTAGGAAGATAGGAAGGCTGGGGCTTGGAGAGGAGATAAGGATTCAGTCACTTGGACAAAGAATAGTATAGGACCTTTGGTATCAAGTGAATCTGCACCCACATGGTGATAAGGGATTTAAAAAAAATATGGATAAGGGAAGGGAGTAAACATTTATTAAGCAGGTCGTGTGTGACGGGCTTTGTGCTAAGTTCTTTGCAGATAGTATCTCATTTGATTCTTACAGCAACCTTGAAAGACGGACATTGCTGATGTTCAATCATTTCAGTCATATTTGACTCTTTGTGTCCCCATTTCTTAGCAGAGATACTGGAATGACTTGCTATTTCCTTCTCCAGCTCATTTTACAGATGAAGAAACTGAGGCGAATAGGCTTAAGTGACTTGCCCAGGGTCACACAGCTAGTAATTTTCTGAGGCCAAATTCGAACTCCTAACGATGAGCCTTCTTGACTCCAGGGCCAGCATTCTATCCATTGTGCCACCTAGCTGCCAGGCACTGTTACGATCCCCATTTTATGCTTACAGAATTCAAGGCAGACAGAGGTTTATTTGTCGCTTGTTCTATAGACATTTGGCCCTCTTTATTATCACCCAGAAGCCCTGAAGACTTTTCTATTTTTCCGGGGTTGCTGTGGGTGAAAGGAAATCAGATCCCTGATGAATCAAAAGCCATGATTTGCAAAGCTGATTGTAAGTGACTTGTCCAAGGTCACAGAGCTAGAATTGATTTCAGGTCTTCCTACCTCCAAGCCCAGCTGCTCTACTCATTTTGCTATGTACCTTCCTCTTTGTAGACTCAGGCAAGGTTTGGAGTCATTCTTCAGACCCATCAATTCATGTTCTAAAGTCACATGTGAGAAATAAGTGCTAGAAAGTGCTTTATGATTCGCATTTTCTTTTATTTAGAATGTTATTTTCCGTGGCATCACTGATTTCTTCTGAGGAAAACAAGCAAACAAATAAATAAAAGACAGACAAGGGATAACAAGGAAATTTCTAGAATATTATAAGGCAAGTAGATCTGGATACCTAAAAATTAAACTAATGGTAAAATAAGTAAATAATTTTCCCCATATGAAACCACAATTCAAAGACTGAAAAGTTGGCTAGCTCTAATTCATTCACTTACTAGATGACACATCTATCTTCAAAACGGCACTTCTTTCATGGAATTTCACTTAACATTCTAAAGGCATAAGTTTATTTTAAAGACACAGACATAAGGTGGTTTTATTTCTGCTAGCACAGTAGCCTCATCTCCTGGCAGTGATTTATACAAAAGACACTGCAAATAAGGTAAGATTCTCAGCTCCGTTTGGATCTCAATCAGCAAGTTCCCATCCAACGCTTGCTACTCCCTAACCCTGGTTGGTAAGTGCATATTAAGGTCAAGTGTGAAACTGCAAATAACTGGATGAATCGATTCATGAATTATTCCTTACTAGACACTTCCTGGCATTGCTTTTCTAGCTACTCCCACACTCCGTGGCTTTTGATTCACTAGGCATCTGATTTCCTTTTGCCCTCACCAACCCCAGAGAAAAAGAAAAGCAGCCTTCAGGGCTTCTAGCTGATAGGAAAGAGGAGCAAATGCCTACAGACCAAATGATAAATCAAATGACAAGCATTTTTTAAGTGTGCAGACTCACATGTTAAAAATCAATTTGAATTTAGACTTCCTTTTTGATTTCCTGGCATCATATTAGATGGTATTGCTAAGTTATCTCTGAGATATACATGTCTAAGCTGGCTTGGATGAATTTAGGGACCATGTGGTGTAAGGGTTCTTAACCTAGGGTCTTTGAACTTTTAAAATAGTTTGATAACTATTTCAATATAATTGATTTCCATCATGACTTTATTTATTTTATTCATTTTAAAGCATTATTTAAAATAATGTCCATGACAGTCCATGAAATGTAATCTAACTTCTTAACAGAAGAGGAAACTAGGGTTGAATGATAGAAATGACTCAGCCAAGGTGACAGTGCTAACTAAATGTGAGAGTGGAGGTATTATTTGAAGTCTTATTTCCTTCTGAATCCAGGTTCAGCATTGTTTTTACTCCAGTGCTCTGACTGCTGACTGATATAGATATGGAGTTGGACCTAGGTTCAAATCCTTCCTAAGGTACTCATTGTGGGACCATGGGGAAGTCACCCTTCCTATGCCTCAGTTTATCCATTTGTAAAATGAGATTAGCCTTGATGTCTCCTGTGCCCTTTCATATTCCTTTAACCATGTCCCACAGCACTCCTTCACCAAAGAGCCCAATCCTAATGGAGGATCATAAATTCCCTATTTCTTTATGGAAAGATACTTCTTCCAGAACCCTTTGGAGAACCATCAAAACCAGTTTGATAACTGAAAAATGTAGAGCTGACCTCTGTGGAAGGATCACATTCCCCTCTGTCTTTGCTTTGATTCTCTGCCTTTTACCTCAGCCTCAGCTTCCTTCTCATCTTGGAATTCCCTCAGTGCCAGGGTTTTTAATAAAATAATAATAATAAATGCCTATCTCCTATTGCCTGCCTGACTTTCCTTATCCCAAACCTTGAAATGCAAAGTAGGATAAAAGGTAAAGCTGAAAAAAAAAAGTGAGCTTTGGCAGGGGTATCACTGTGTCATAAAGGTCAGAAAGATCTCTCAGATCTTAGGAAGAGAACTTCTGAGACTGAAAACCCAATCTTTCTCCCTTAGGTTCCAAGGAGCCAAACTATTTTTTTTTAAATACTGGGGATTAAGAATTACTTGAGGCAGCTAGGTGGCACAGTGAATAAAGCACTGGACAAGGAATCAGGAAGGCTCATCTCCCTGAGTTTCAATCCAACTTCAGATGCTTTCCAGCTGGGTGATCCTGGGTAAGTCAATTAATCTTGTTTGCCTCAGTTTCCTTATCTGTAAAAGGAGTTGAAGAAGGAAATGGCAAACCACTCCAGCATCTTTGACAAGAAAACCCCAAATAGGATCATTAGGAGTCAGGTATGATTAAAAAATGACTGAAAAACAAAAAAAAAATATTTATTTGTTTTCATAATAGAGTAAAATATAAAGTCAGAGATAATCAGGACAATTCAATTTTTTTGTCTCTTAAAAATCTTATTTTTATCACTTCCTTTTGTTTTCTCATTATTTATGTTTGCATATTTATCTGATTATCTTACCATTATGGCAAACATTAGGAGAGAGAGAGAGGGAGAGAGAGGAAAGAGTGAGAGAGAGAGAAGTGGGGGAGAGAAGATATTTGACAAAGGTGATTGTCGTATCAACCATAAATGACAATGCACTATTCCAAACCCATAGTCTCCCACCTCTGAGGAGGCTCATTTTCTCAATTTATTTCCATAGCTGTGCTTTGTCACAATGCTCTTTCCACAAACATTGTTGCAGCTAGTGAGTATCTTGTTTCCTAGATCAGCTTACTTCTTTCCACGTCATAAAGTTCATGAAGCAGGACATTTTGACTGAAGTCTCTTCAGTCATTGGTCACTAAGGCTGAGAGACCCGTTTGAGACAACCAAGCATTTAGCCAATGAAGAAATTACCTCTAGATACAGGGTTCCTTGAAATACTGCCTAATTTAGGCATAGTTTGTCAAGTATCCTATTTAAGAAATATATCCATGGGGCAAACACTCAAATTTTTTCTGTCCTAGTGATGTATTAAGAAGAATCTAACTTGCAAGAAAAAAAAGAGCATTTCAATGAAATTTTTTTTAAAAAATTTATTTACAAATTTTTATTTACATTGTTTTTTTAAATTAGATTTGTAAAAAGATACACATCGTATAGGCACTTTATGGTCACGTGAGAGGGTTCCAGGTTATATGATATATTTGAGTCAACCACTTACTAAAAATAGGAAAATGTGCAATGATTGGTGAGATCCCCAACTCTAGGACATGACTCAAGTAGTGGGGACCCTAAATATAATTCTGAGATGTTAACTGAGAATTCTTTCTTTCATAGAGCTAATTGATTCAAACTTTTATTTAAAATGCTGTTAGTCATCTGACCATCGCATCAATTAATTCCGATTGTCAGTATGTCCACCTAATCCTATGTCCTATGTCCAATCCTAAACCTATGTCCAAATAATCTCATTGGTATGTATTCTTTTTGGGAGATATAGCTTACTGATTAGTAACTTTTAGCTAGTAATTAGACCCTAGGTTTGATTTCTAGATCCTTCACGTATTATCTATGTGATATTGGACGAGACATTAACCTCTCTGGATGTCAGATCATGTACAAGCAAAAATCCTTCCTTCTGTGACTAAGCTCCTTAAGAAGGCCATTTGCGATAGATTTGTCTACTTCCTCTCACCCTCTTCTGACTTCAGCTAAAATGATGCCTCAAAGTCACCAACCATCTCTTCATTGACAAATCTAATTGTTTTCCTCATTCTTCCATTCTTGCTTTCTCTGTAATCTTCAACATTATTGATCACTTTCTCCTTTAGTAATAAACCTTTCTCTTCTTTCCAGTTTTCATGACCCTACTCTCTCAGTTTTCCTCTCTTCTATCTGACTACTTCTTCTCTCCCCGCTTTCCCAAATCTTCATCAAGTTCGTGCCTACCAACTAACTTTCCCACAGTGCATCATCCTTGGTCCTGTTGTCCTTCTCCCTCTATACTATTTCACTTCATGATCTCATACGGTCCCAAGATTTCAGTAATTGTCATTATAGAATATCCTGTGCATGGGTAAGTCCATCTGGTCCACACAATTTTCCCCAAAGGAAGCCCAGTTCCCTTTTAGTAAGGAAGCCCCAAACCCACTAATTTAGTTTTTCTTATCATCTATTCTCATGCCAAGTTTATTGGGAATCTATGTTGGGATTTTTCTACTCATAGGCAAACATCCCAGAGATCCATGTCCCATCCAAGGAGGCAATTCAGAAATTAGGGCTCTTTGATTCTCTCTGTCCCTGTGTCTCTGTTTCTGTGCCTCTGTCTCTGTATCTCTGTCTCTGTCTGTGTGTTGGTCTGTGTGTCTGTGTGTTTCTCTCCTCATACACCACACACACACACACACACACACACACACACACAAAGAAGACTGGAATCTACTAATAGTCTTGATCAAGTACTAATTCTTTTTGATGCTCAGCTCTTTCCAGTCATTTCCAAACCATATATCCATAGATTATCAGTCAACTAGCCTTCATTTAATCACCTTCTATGTTCTAGGCTTTGTGCAAAACTCTGACAATATAAAGAAATGCAAATGCCAATACAAAACAACACAACAACAAAATAGTCACTTCTCTCAAGGTCCTCACAGTTTAACCACAGAGGACCATAAGCCAACAACTGTACAAACAACACATAAATTGTGCAAATTAGGGGGTAGTCTCAGAGGAAAGGAACTTAGATTAAAGAAGACTTGAGAAAGGCTTCTTGCAGAAGGTGGGACTTTAGTGGGGGCTTGACAGAATAGAGGAAATCTAGGAGATAGAGATGAAGGGGGAAAGCATTTCAGAAATGGGTGACAGCCATTGGAAACCATCTGAGTAAGAAGATAGAGTGTCTTGTGTGAGGAATAGCTAGGAGACCAGTGTCACTGGATCAAATAATATATGAAAAGGAGTAAGGGATTAAAAAAAGTGGAATGGCAGAAAGGGGCTGAGTTATGAAGTATTTTAAAAGCCAAAAAGCAGATTTTATACATTTTTTTCCTTTTCAGAATATTTTTAAATGCATAACTAAAGTACCATCAGATTACAAGGGAAAGTAATTACTCTGACACTTATCAAAATATATGTTAAAAAATCACAAGTTTACTGACCTTAAATTAAGAATTCCTGAACTATTCATCCAAGAATGCTCCATTAGAATTGTTGTGAGGACTGTCTCCTACATGTAGGATGAGGGAAGTCACTGTGTGGCTCAAAAGGAGGCAGAACAGACATCTCTACCATCATATCCTTCCCTTCTTTTCCAAAGGAGATGTTAATTTCTGCAAAGAGAGGAAGCAAGATATGAAGTCAGAATCTTGGCTACCCTTCTTTCCCCACGGATGGGGTACTGGGCTAGGATTATAACCATCTGCTCCTTTAAATGTTATTACTCCAGGGATTGATTTTCCTATTGAAGCTAACTTCGTTAATATTTCATATCTGGGAGAAACAAGGTCTCAGGTTCTGTAAACAAGGCTTGATTCCCTATCCATCAAAAACTAGCTCCCCAATAAACACACATAGAAAATATCAAAGAAATCCATATATCTCAATCACAACAAAACAGAAATCAGAGGAGGTATACATAGGAAAATATATACCAGGCAATGTGGAGTGAAAGAGTTCTTTTACTGGAAGTGAAATACAGTAGAACCTTGGTTTACAAGTAACTTTTTTATGTAAGTTAAGTAAGTAACCTGGTTTATGTATGCTTTACTGGAAAAGGAAATTTTTGTTTTTGGAAAATTTGTCTTGCAGAACAAACACAAATTCACAGTAGGAACATCATGTTTGAACTTGAATGGCTCATGAAGGGATGACGCTCAACTAGGGCAATTTTATTTTTTACAAAAGTGCAAAATTTTATTAAAAAACATCACCCAAATAATGCTGCAGCAATGAGAGCCATGAATATTTTTAATCTAATGCAATGTCACATTTCAATGACATTCTGTAAAAACATCAAAAACATGTATCATTAGATAGATTCCTAGTCAGAAGTGAACATAAAGAAAACAGTATCAGTCATTCGGTACATGAAAGTGATTCTAAAAAATGAAAAATAAGTGAAGAAGTAGTTTTAGTGTTACTTTTAGTGAAAGTAACATAAGTGAGAACACTACTGATGTTGAAATCCCCTATGTTCCCATTGAAGATTCTCCTTCCAAGCAACAATGCTTGCTCCTCATCCTCTCTCTTGTCTCCCTCACACCAGCCTCTTCTCAAAAGTAAAGTGCAGGTTAATTTAGTTTATTTTGGGTTATATTGTATACTAATCATTACTATTGTGTTTCAGGTGCATTAGGGACAAAAAAGCTTACTCAAAATTATAAATATTATTTTTATGTGAATATTTTTGTGGATGTTGTATTAAACATCTGACTTTACATTATTTCCTATGGGAAAATTCACTTTGCAATATGAACAAATCACATGATCAACAGAATCTGGGAATGAATTAAATTTGTAAACTGAGGTGCTACTGTAATTCAACTCAATGAAGAGAGAGAGCCCTAGATCTTACCCAAGGGGAAGTTTCCAAAAGCCTCCAGAGCAGCAAGTTGAGAACTGGGGCATGGTGGATGGAGCCTGCCGACTCTTCTTGTATTGGCTTCTTCCCACACTCTAATTTTCTCTACAGCAACCTGAAGTGGGGTTAGCCTTGCCCACCTTCTCTCTTGAAACTGGAAGCTAAAAACACCTAAAGAGACTGTAGAGTTGGAAGAAAAACTGAAGAGATTTCTAAGAGTGAAGAGAGAAAGGCTCCTCTGTCACATGCTCTCACCCACTCTGCCCTGCCCCTCGCAAAGATTCAGGGCATGGTTCCCCCCTAATTAAGGAGAAAGCCCATATCAATGGGCTCTGTTGTGCTCAAGGAGCTTTGTAGAATATAAGCTCCTTGAGGGCAGGGATGCTATTCCCTTTCTTTTTGCACCTAAGACTTAGCACAGTGCTTTGGCACAGTGGCACATACTAAGCATAGAATTAATTCTTGATGACGGATTAGTGATAAATCATCCTCAAATAGGAAAGACAAGGCAACAAATGCATATCATCAAAGCCTTCACCATTTCTACACAATAAGTAGAAGGCATCGGTTACTGTTCCCAATCATCCTCTTGTTACTAGTACACTGTTTCTTCCAGGCTCCAGACTTGAAAAATTGAAGTTCCTGTCTCACTGAATGAGCCCTAGGAATGTAGATTGGTGGAGGGAGTAATGAGAGCCAGGAATTAAGCTGAAGTTCAGAGCTAGAGGATCTAAGGAGATATCGGTTCCTGTGCCTCTGAAAGAAGGCTTCCCAAACCTGAAAATCACAGTAGTTCTCTTGATTCAGTGCAGTAACCAAAAGGGTGTTTATAAGATCTCTCTAACCCACTAACTGGCCTCTTCATTTTGTTTGTTCGTTGTCTAGTGCCTGTCTTCATTTTCTTTCTAGGCACAGACCCAGTAGGTTTTCTGATTCCTTTATTGGAACAAAATGGCTGGAGCAAAGGGGTGAAACTTGGTGAGTTTCAATGGAATGTAAGGAATTATTATGATGAATGAGTTTGGCTAATCAATATCCCTGTGAAATTGGACTGCAGTATTGGTCTTGACAACTCCCTTAATACAGTTTAAATATGAAGATGGTAAAGCTTGTCGAAGGAAAACTCATTTTAAAGTTTATTAATGCTATTTTCCACAGCCTATATACCTTCTGGTGGATCTTTTTTTTTTTTCAGTAATGGAGTACCACAGAATCCCATTACAAACTTTCTCACCTGCATTATAAGCCTCCTGTGTATAATGGAAAGGGAACACTACATCACCATCAGAAGACGTGGTCCTGAGTGTTGGCATAACCAAATCCAGGAACAAGAAAGGTATTTTCTGATGGAACTTAGAGCAAATTTCAGCATTTGTCTTTCTAATACTGAGGTCAATATATTAAAATCTGGTCATTTGAATTCATTTTTAGCTGTATTGTATATTAGAAAGTACATCCACAAGTTCTTTCTAGATATAATATGCTTCAATTATCAGATATACTGGATACAGAATGTTGTTTGAAATTTTCCTGTAAATGACATGTATTTTTAACATGTTTTATAAAAAGCTGTAGAAACAAAATAATCCCTTGTACTGAGGACACCATTGCTAGCTAATCATAACCCAGCAGCCACCTCCCTTGGCATGAATGAAACTTAGTAATATGTGGTTTGGCTCCATTTGCCTAAATCTTCCTATTTTGCTAGGGAATAGGGTTTTGGAAACCTCAGAGAAGCAAGCCTTCCATTGACAAATAGAGGTACAAATAATCTCTTCCCTTCTCTTTCCCAGCACTGACTAACCAGAGAGTAAAGAGTACACTAGAAGAAAGTGATTTTCCTCTCTGTCTCTAGGATTCTACAAAATCTCTTGGGCACCATGGAGAAAATGGGAAAACAGCTTTCTTGAGTTTTTATCCCAAAATCCTTAGAGATTTGTTGTAATTCATGCAGTGAACTTCAGGGATTCTGACGGGGATGAGGATTTTTCCAGTGTTCTGCTTTTAAAAAAAAAATTGTAATCTGTCATTTTCAGGAGATAAGAAGACTTTCATCATTGTCACCAACCACGAACAGTAATTGGATACCCATGGATGCAAGCACACTGTATTTTGCACCACCTTCTTTCTTGCCCAGATGTCTTAGGATCCCTTTGTTTTCTTTGAACTTTATTCTACCTGAAAGGAAAATTCATGCAATTGAAAGAGCAAAATGCAGGGCAAAAAACAGACAAACATCTCTTTATCATTGCTTATAATAGAAATCAAGGAACTCACATAGGGTAAAACGATGTAGTTAACTATCTTTCTGTAATTCCTAGTCTACTCAACATTTCACTTAGCATTTCCAGTAGAATGTAAGTTCTTTGCAGATTGGCACTGTTTTTAATTTTGGTGTTTGTATTGCTAGCACTCAGTATATCAGAGCTGTTACTGGCATAGTGTTGCTAGAACTGACATTTGCAATGGGTCACTCCCTTCTTGAGAGACTACTTTTTCTCTGGGGTGACCACTATCCTGAAACTCATCTCAGAGTTCTCTACCAGTCCATACAGCTATGGTAAAATTACCCATAGTTCAAATGTAGGTATAGTGACATTGAAAGAGAGTGTAGTCCAGGGCCTTGACTTTTATTACACAAATCTATCTTTTACTTTTCCTCCCCACTTCCTAACTGTTCCTTCCAAGGCTCTTTTGCTGAGTTACCATCTGGATTATATTCTGGGCTCCAGCTGAGTAAAGTCAAAATGGTTTTAGCATCTTTTAGCTTAGAAAAGAAGAAAAGACTACCAACTGAAGACGGTAGAGCCAGAGAATCAGAATTTTAAAGAATGACAAAAATAAGAAGGTAAGAGATGGTTACAACTATTCAATATGAGATAGGAAGATTTAGCTTGTAGGAGTGAAAAATGAAGAGACAATTACAAAAGTTTCATGCATTATCTTTGGACGCTATATTCTAACCTCTTCACGACCAGGTCTCAGGGATGAGCCATTATAATGACCAAAGAAAGTCAATCTTCACAAAGGAAATAGGAGCATAAAAGATAACTGATAAAGGTAAAGAATAGTAAAACTTCATTGATAACCTAGCAGCTCTCAGTTAATATCCCAACTGATCATCCTCAACTTTGACATATTACTTTCAATTTTGGTTGATCTGAGAAAATAGAAAACAAGGACTGGAGAAAGACACTATAGCACTGAATCTTCAATAAGAAAGCCATTGGTAGTATGAGGCTGGTTTGAAGAAAGGATACAACAGATAGAAATAGAAAAGAATAGAATAGAAAAGTAATTGAAAATAAGAATAGGATAGAAAAGAAATTGTGCCAAAGATAGACAAAAGGGGAAAAAATAAGAGAAGTAAATAAGCAT
This sequence comes from Bettongia penicillata ogilbyi, assembly GCA_023548195.1. Classification (NCBI taxonomy): domain Eukaryota; kingdom Metazoa; phylum Chordata; class Mammalia; order Diprotodontia; family Potoroidae; genus Bettongia; species Bettongia penicillata. The sequence goes on along the minus strand of JAJHZJ010000939.1, from coordinate 327,557 downwards.
TTGAAGAAAAGCTCTATCACAGTGGTAAGAACTTTGCAATAATGGGAATTAAGTCAAAATATCTTGAGAAAGGAAGAGGTATTTTCAGAAAATTATTCAAACCCCACCCCTGTAAGTGAAATTAGAACAACTCCATGAATATTCAGAACAACTGAGAACAATCAAAAAATTTCTTAAAAATATCAAGAAAATAAGATCAGAAAAAGGAAGAAACCATCAGGTCTGTGAAGAGACAGAGTGTGATGGCACATGTCCTGCTGTGTGGGAGGCTGCAACTAATGAATCCCTTGAATTTGGGAGTTTGGAGCTGCAGAAGGACTAAAGATATTCAAGCATCCTCCATAAATCTTATACAGATAGATTGAGATCAGAGACCAGAATGCCACTGGGCTGAATAAGGAGTGAACCAACCTGAATCAGAAAAATGGAGCAGTATAAAGTTTATGTGCTAGCAAAATATTCCTTTTTGTGATAAGGCTTATGGGTGATCACAACACTTGCAACCTAGGCATGATAGAGAGATCTACTGTCAAAAAAACAAAAAGGGCTTTTCCTTCTCAGTCTGAGTTTTTTTTTAATTAAAGCAGCCATCCCTTGACTCACTTTTTTAAAGAGGCCTATTCATTGAATGGGTATTACCTCACTCAGTGTGAGAATGTGAAAAAACTTTAGTCTAAAAAGTCTCCCATTGGGACATCTCCTGGACCATCTCCAGTCACCCTGGTAAATATCAGGCCACAGGACCCAGATGGACTCTGGAGGAAAAAGTGAGACTGGTGATCTTGCCTAGCCCTCCCTCCCTCAAATCAAGTCAACTGCAAATCATGTCATCATTCCTCTGATGTCATGGTCCTCTTCAAGAATTAAGGACAAATACATAATGACAATGAGAGACTAGAGGAATTTCAAACAAAAGGTAGAAATACTGTCCATAACAATTGAGTCTCTGAAAAAGAGAATAGCAAAATTGAGATTAACATATATATATATATGTGTGTGTGTGTGTGTGTGTGTGTGTGTGTGTGTGTGTGTGTGTATGAATGAGTAACTTAAAATATTGGGTAAATTTAAAGAAAAAAATATTTGAAGAAAAGTGTTATGTACACAGTTGTACCAAATTTAAGGATGATATAGTAAAATAATAATCAAAGCATAATAGACATTACAGAAAATCTGCATGAACAATAAAACTTGATTATCATAATCCAGAAACAATGCAGAAAATATTGCCAAGAAATATTGCAAGTAGAGATGGTGATGACAATGATGATGATAAAAATGAACAGAAAGAGACCAATAAACATTGTAGACAGACCACAAATAAATCATCAAATTAGAAAGATTGAAAGTATCAAGGAGAAAATCCTTCTCTTTCACTGAAAACTAATCAGAATAGCGTGAGATTGCCCCCATGGTGTCAATAAATCCAAGGAAAAGTCAGAATGACATTTTTAAGAACAAGGAAGATTAGCTGTCACATGAACATAACATGTCCTACATACCGACTGAAAAGCAAAGAAAAAAATGCATTCCATAAAAAGTGAAAGTGTGAATTGTTCCTTCAAAAGGACACAGAAGGCAACAGTGAATTCCATATGTCAGTGGCAAAAAATTAAAAATATTGCTATATCAATTAAATACTAAGAAAATAAATGAATTTTTTGTTGTTTTTTTCACGTGTCGATGGTAAGACAAGGCTTTATGTGTGAGATGAGGAAATTTATTTGTTCTATTTTTTAATTTCAAAAACCCTCATTCACTATCTGAGACATGTCAAAAAGACAAAGAAAATATAAGGAACAAAAGGTGCAATTAGAAAATCCCAAGGAGAGTAGGACTAAAGTAGTGAATATTTTGAAGAATAACACTAGTCCCTCAATAGTAACACCATATCATAAGTGGTGAGATAAAACAGAGGGACTTCTCTCAGATGGGAAGAAGAAAACATTGGGTGACAGCAACGTCAGGATACTAAAGAATACATTAGAGTAGGAAAATTGGCCGAATCTAATAAGATTAATTTAATGCATATTAACTATAAAATGCTACACTTGGAATTAATTAATCAACAGGATAGGTATAGGATGGAAGATGTATGACATCAGTTAATATGTGACAGAACTGGAAGCTGTGAGGAGTTTGCTCAACATAAGTCAATAATAGAGTGATGAGGTTTTTTGCTTTTTTTTTGAGACTTGCAATTCTATCACTTTAGGAACTCCTTTTATGGAATAATGCTCTATTGCGGCAGATGACAACTCTTCATGAACTAAAGAGTTAAGAGCTTCCTGAGTCACTGAAAAATTAAATGACTTGCCTATTGTTAAAAAGCCAATGTTTAGAAAAAAAGTAACATTCAAATATGCATCTTACTCATTCTAAGGTCTTCCCTCTGTCTTCTATGCCTTTCTATTCATAATATGACCTTAGACAGGCTGTGCTAGATTAAATAAGCTTGAGTCAATTGTTAAATTTCAGTAAGGGCATTTACACCTAAGCAACCAGCAAACACTAATCTGAGGTTTTTTTTGTTTTGCTGATTGTCTAAACTTAAAAAAAGATAGAGAAAATGTTAATAATTCAGTTTCAATTTAAACCTTTATTGGGTCTTTCTCCCTCCTGTCTCTCTGTCTCTATTTCTCTGTCTCTGTCTCTCTAAATATATGTAATACAATTAAAAACAACATAACACTAATTATATTCTGCTGTATCATATTGTATTATGCTATGTTATATAATATTATATAATGTATTATGTAATATATAATGCATGCATATATTTACATATATGAAACATATGCATATATTTACAAAGAGAGAGAGAGCCAGTTAATAAAAATTTTCTAGCTCATCTCTGCTCTTAGGCTGCATTAAGGGAAACTTTTGTCTCCAGAGTGAGTAAGGGCAAAGCACTCTGAGTCAAAACACATCTTGAGTATTGTTACCTATTCTTTGGTATTACATTTTCAGAGAGAGATGCTGATATTTTAGAATGAGTCCAGAAGAGGCCAAACAAATTGGTGAAATAACTGTAGACCATGACATGAGATGGTTGAAAGAGCATGTTGGCATTTATGTGGGGAGTAAATGAGGAAGGGCCTGATAGTTGACCTTGTGTATTTGAAGGATCCTCATGTTACAATTGTATTTGACTCTAGAAATATGAGGAATGGTTAGAAGTCACAAAAGTAGATTTTTAGCTTTGGGGAGAAATTGCATAATACATATATAAAAGGGGAGCAGGCTGCCCCGGGAAATAGTGAGCTTTCCAACAATGGAAGGTCTCCCTAGAAGAAATTAGATAGTCATTGTTCTGTGTAGTAGTAGAGGAGATTCCTGCTCAAGTAGTAGGTGACTTAGATCATTGCTGAATTAGATCACGCAGTAACTTAGATCTTAGAAGGGACTGCAGAAGTTTATTGAGTCTGATCTGCTTTTCTATATAAAACAAATGAGACACAGAAAGAATAAATGACATTGAGGGTCACACAGGTTGTAAATGAAAAAGTCGATTATTTGAATTTTGGTTCTATCATTCCAAGTTCAGCTCTCCAAGCTAAATTTAGTACTTTTTCACCAGTGGAATTTTTAAAAACAGTCAAAACTACCCTTTCCCCCTCTTTCTTTTCCATATTATATTTGAATAATCAGCTTGAATTCCACCCAATCCTTTCACACATCCCAAGAGAATTGGCTATTTGTTTGAATTAGAGGCAGGAATTGTATAAGGAGGAAGAACATTAGACTCTAAGTGAAGAAAGCTGGACCCAAGTTCTTTCTAAATCACTTGCAAGTTATGTGACAGAGCAAGTCACTAAAACAAACCATCTCAGTTTCTCAGTTTTCTCATAAATTGTGAATAACAATATTTGTGCTACCTAACTCGCAGAGTTAATGTAGGAAAAGTTCTTTGTGAACTAAAAACACTTTATAAATATGAGCCCTTATTAGTACAATTGTGATTGCCTCATTTTTTTAATAGAGGTCTGGTTTTATGGTTAAAAAGCTGGTGAATGGATAAAAGAGAGGAAATAACTATTTAGGATTTCCAGGAATACTCTACTGACTGAATTCTGCCTGCCAAGAACGATATTAGATGGAAATCTTCTTATAAAAGTCATCTTGAATAGTCATATTTACTAAGGGTTTGCTGCTAGTCTAAATTGTACTACGTGAAAAGCAGTGAAAAGAGGTCTCCTCCTCATTGCATCCCCCCTGTCATATTCCCAGAGCAGGAAATCAGGGAAATGAAACATTCAATTTCACTCTATTGCAAGGATCCAAAAGCAACTACTCTGAACTGAGAAACAAGTGTAAGGTAACACACATATTAAAAGTGATATTATTCAGAGCTTGTGAAAATGAGCTCAATTTAAATGAAATGATAGAAAATGATACAATCCAAATATCAGCACTCCCATTCGTCTCTGAGGCATAAAATGCCATAGCTTAATAGAAAATTACAAATGAGGTACTAGGGGGAAAAGAGAGAGAGAGAATCTCCAGAAGGACAGAACAAGCTTTTTCTTTATGATTAGCTGATAAAATTATAATCTATTGAGCAAAATCGCTACCATCATAAATTGTGATTATCTCCATTAAAGTCAACAAAGAGGAAGTATTGTCTGATGACAAAGTTAAAAAATTTATTCTAATGACAATTGCAATGAGGGCATTTTTTTAAGAGATACAAATAAGAAAGAACAATTACCTGGCAATTATTCAGAAATTCTATATTGTCCTTAAATTCTAAATTGTCCCCAACAGTGCATGTCCTTCAGCACACAGAGGAAACATGAAGTAGTCTGGGTAGCTGGTTAGTGCCTCTTCCCATATGCTAAGGGGCATTCCTTTGCTCACCCATTATGATAAGAAATTTCTGGAATTTCACCATGGTAACTTTTAAGGCCATATCTGCAGGAGAGAAAAAAAAGATTCTCTATCTCCTTTAATTTAATTTGAAAAAATATATTGTTTTGCATAAGGGTTGTGGGAAAGCCTGATATTTACTAGTATAGGCCCACTTATTAATTGTATGCCCGTTTACTCATCAGTGTGTTCATTGCTCTGAGTCTGTAACTACAAGAGGGTGTCAGTTGGCATTGGTCGAAAGATTTTGCTCACATCTTATAAAAGTGAAAGTTGAAAACTGTCTTTAAATATAATAGGGGAAAAAAACCCAAAATACTATTAACATTAAAAAAAATTGTGCAAAGGAAAATGAGCAGGACTTTGTGAAGCCTTTGACTATACCAAATGAAAAATGGTGGAAGGGCATGGGGATGCTTAACTTAGAGAAGAGGAAACTTAATTGGGGTCTTTTAAAACATGAAATGGACTATATAGAACTAGGAATAATAGGTAAAATTTGCAAATGAGTAAGAACTGAGGGGTAGGAGGTTGGGAAGTACATAGAAACTCTCCTAATTGTTAGAGTACCCCCTATGTAGTATGGGCTACCATGAGAGAGAATGGGTTCCCAGTTGTGAGATCTTCACCCAGAGGCAGTAGGGCATTTTGTTGGAGATATGGAAGAATACAAGACCATATGGTACCTAATTTATCACAGGCACTATACTGAGCACTTAACAAGTATTGGTTAATTTTTATCCTCATAACAACGCTGTGAAGGAAGTGCTGTTATTATCATCCCCATTTTGTAGAAGAGTACATTGAAGCAAAGATAGATTAAATACTCTGCCCAATGTCGTATAACTAGTTAAGTGTTTGAAGCCTGATTTGAACTCAAGTTTTCTGAACTGCAGACAGACCCAGTGGGCTATCTACTGCATACCTGACTATCTTTCATAGAAGATTCATGTTTACATATGGGTTAGATTATATGATTTGGGAGGTTCCTTTCAACTCTGAGATTGTTTCTACATGTGAGTGATAATAAGAGTTCTATCAAATATACTGAAATTAAAAACAAACAAACAAAAGAATAGGTGCCCACTTAATCTACCATCGTGTCAAGCTAACCCCAGCTGGGGTGCTCAAGTAACACCAGAACTAGTATAGGTGAGAAGAGAAGGATCCATGCCTTCCTATCATCCCTACTCATTGAACTGGCAATTGTTAGTAGAGGGTGAAAGAGGGACACTTACCATAATCTATGAAAGATGGCAGGAAAAAGGTATAATTTCATTCTTTCTAAATGAAAGAATAGGCAGAAATTATGGAGATACCAAAATACCAACATATATATTGGTTTTTAATAGATAGAGGTTTGGTTTGTTCTGCGTAAAAACATAAGAAATATCAGGCTGTGTTGGAGGGTGTCAAGAGAAGGAAAATTGGATATGGGGATGTTGTCACTCTTAGACCTGAAAGGGAATTTAGAAATCGATCATCTAGGTCAAACTTTCAATTTCCTAGATAAAGAAAAGCAAGTTCTGGGAAGTGAAAGTGACCTGTCTAGAAAGAAATGATAAATCCCAATTGGGATAAAGAAGATTTGAGGTTCTAGATTCAAATTCTGACTCTATTATTTCTAGCTATGTGATTCTGTGTCTGTGATTTCTCTTTGCACATATTGAATCTTCTGAATAGAATATGAGCTACTTGAGGACAGGAGTGTTTTATTTGTATCTTTGTTTCATGAATAGTGCACTATTACATACACTAATATATGCTATAGGTGGGGCAACCAGGTGGTGCAGTGGATACAGCAGGAGTCAGGAGAACCTGAGTTCAAATTTCACCTCAGACACTTGACACTCACTAGCTGTGAGACCTTGGGCAAGTCATTTAACTCCAACTGTCTCATCCTGGATCATCTCCAGTCATCCTGATGAATGTCTGGTCACTGGATTCAGATGGCTCTGGAGGAGAAATGAGGCTGGTGACTTGCATAGTCCTCCCTCATTCAAAACAAAATCAAGTGCAAGTCATGTCTTCAGTTCCCTGATGGCATGGTCTTCTTCGGCAACAAAGGACGAACACAGTTACATATGCTATAGGTACGTTAAGTGTTACTTTTTTAAAATCACATTATTATTAAAATAAATTTATACATTTTTACATAATTGCTACTTTCTAAAAGTCTTAATTTTCCAATAGAACTCTTCTTCAACAAAAAATAAAATATGCACATAAGTGATGTAATGAACACATTGGTCAGAGTTGATAATGTATTCCTAATTCCATACACATTGACGGGCATCTCTCCACCAAGAAGAGGGAAGTATGTTTAATGGAAGCCACAATAATCAGGGCATTGAGCAGAATTCTGACATCTTCTCATGTTGTTTTCCTTTGCATTATTGTGGTCGTTATAATAACATTGTTAAGAAACTAAGAGTCACACTCCCATAAAGTCTAAAATCCAGCTTTAATGTTCTTAGGCTCCATGCCAGGATAGCTCTGCTCCTTTTTCCTACCCTCTACCCCAACAACTCAGTACTCTCTACTCCAACTGATTCTTTCTCCATTCCTCTTAATTCTCTTCCTTTAGAACTAGGAGCCCTTTATAACAATGTTTCACTTAATTTTTTTCATGGACCCAAGTAATAATGTTCAACACAGTGTGGCTGTATTTGTTTATTGTAGCTCCAAATCTAAACATTCTAATATCTGGTTGCTTGTTGTGTGTAATCACTGAATTTCAAAGCTAGAAGAAACCTTATTGGATTTATAGCCCAATAAGTTAGAGAGAGAGAGACAGAGAGAGACAGAGACAGAGAGAGACAGAGACAGAGAGAGACAGAGAGACAGAGACAGAGAGAGACAGAGAGGAGGGAAAGGGGAAGGAGAGAGAGAAAGTGAGAAAGAAAAACACATAAACTAGGAAAACCAGAATGGGTAGAAAACTTGATATATCCTAAATGGGATATTATGAGACTGTGTCAGTAAAAACTTTGGAACCCTTTTCTCCCAATCCTTATCTCTGAAAACTTCATGAATTTAACACACTTTGAAGATTTTTGTTTTTTTAAAAGGCTAATTTGACCATTAAAAAAATACATAGAAGCAAAAAAAACAATATCAGATGGAAGACCAAAGGAAAACTAGAAAGAGTCATAAAAGGAAAATTTAATATACTCTGTCCCTCCTTTGTATATATTTTGGGGATGGTTTCCATGGTGTCCTCTACTTATAGGGGAAATTTGAGGCAATAGCTGTTTCTACCTAAAGGAGGCCAAAACATTATACTTTGAGATTCAATTACTTAGATATTTCAGGCAAAAACATTTATTTTGCCAGTATTATTTTAAGATAAAGTAAAATTAAGTTGAAACTATTTTTTTTCTGTTGACCATCTAGATAATTGGTGTTTATTGGTGTTTTTATGTGGTTGTTCATACAGAATGCAGCTATATCACCTTAGCTGCTAGTGATAAAAATTGCAGTGCAGAAATGGACTGACCTACTTTGCTCCAGTGAATCTTTTTAAAGGCTGTTTTGGACACAGCTCTAGACTGTGTCTATATTATAGTAGTGTATCTATTTAACTCACTTTCTATAACATCTAAGAAGTGCTATATGGAGATAAGTACCTCAAAGAATATAACAAAATGCAATTGTAGGGAAATTGATTCTTTCTTCTTAAATACTTACAAAGTAAGACATTTTTAAAATGTAGTTTTTTTCTCTCATCTTCTATAGATTAGACTTCTTTTGCCCAAGACATATTCATATTAATCGATTGTGATGTTCTGTGAGACCCATGAATGGTATTTTCAAAAGGCATTTTGAGTGGAATCATTGTAAAAAAAGATGGAAGACCAATTTTGAGGAAGATAAAAGGAAAGTCATTCTCCTCGTTACAAGGTGTTACCTAACTGATAGTTGAGATCTTTGTTTTAGAGATAATTAATTTTTTTTTTGTGATCTACTTATTTCCCTACCCCTTCTTCCCCTCATAAAGGTGGGTGCTACAGTGAATATAACACTACACTCAAGACCTGATCTAGCCTCAGACACTCACTAGCTGTATGACTCTGGTCAAGTCACTTAACTTCAGTTTGCTTGCAGCCTTAGCAATAAAATGGAAATAATAACAGCAAATTCTTAATGGGGTGGTTATGAAGATCAAATCAAATAGTATTTTTAAGTGCTTAGTACAATGAGTGTACTAGCACCTAATGGGCACTCTAGGAAAGCTCCCTCCACCCCTCCCCCCACATCCAAGTAGGGAGCATAATATTGTATAAAGTCATCATCAAAGACCAAATGGTTGAAAAAAAGGAAGTGGGCAGGTCATTTAGTGAGGGTTAGAGAAACGGATGGGAGAACAGAATTTTCCTGATACTTGTAAAATATGAGAAGACTTGGTAATAGCACGCGTATCTACTCTACATCTACTTTTTTTCATTGGAGCCTTAAGGTTGACACCCTTGGAGTGAAACTGTGACTTCATTAGTGGAGGGAATCAATGGAATAGAAAGTGTCTCCACTATTGTCAATTGACAATCTGTCCCCTTAGAAAGTTGCCTGGAGGTCAAGTGAATCATCCGTGATCATATAGCTAAATATTAGAGATGGAATTTGAACCCATTTCTTCCTAAGGCCAACTCCAAAACTAATCATTATGCTAGGTCACCTTCAGTATAATGGTAGATTTGCTATGGATCTATGAAAGACAAAGACAAAAAAAATCAAACAGAATGAAAAGCCTTTGATGGGTGATAACCTTTAGTTTTGCGATGAGTACTCCTATGACAAAAAGAACATCGATATAGTCCGCTAACAAGATAAGGAGTGCTTTTCATTTGGCAATTCTTATTCTCCAGACATTTTTGTATTTATTGCATCTCTAGGACTTAGGTTTGGCATATAGGTTTGAGATATCTGTCTGTCTCTGTCTCTTTTGCCATCATTGTGTGTGTGTGTGTGTATGTATGTATGTACCAGTGTGTGTGCCTGTGTACAAGATTCAGAAGACTTAAGTTACAATGGTCACGTTGTTAGCAAGTGCCGGAAACAGGATGTGAATCCAGGTCTTTCTGACTTCAAATGAATTGCCAAATCTGCTCTCCTATGCTCTCTTTCTGTCTGCTATATCAGCCCCCGCCAAACCAAACTGCTCATTTCTGTTCTGGGTTTTTCCTTCTTCTTACCTGCTTTTTTAAATGACCTCATCTATCTCCCACATCTTGAATATTGTCTCTAATCTGGTGCCTCTTCATTATCTTTCTGGTTTTAACTTCTCCTTGGCCAATCAATCCAATTTCTTTGGGTACCTTGTTGATGCAGCTATCTAAATAGTCAGTTACCATTTCTGAAAGTTTATTTATTTATTTTTTAAATCTCCTTTGGTTTTTCTTCAATCCAAGTAGACCATTTCCTTAACGTTGTAAAGCAATGACCTTAGCTCTGTTAATAGTGGATAGAGTGATGGGCCAGGAGTCAGGAAGATGTGAGTTCAAATTCTACTTCAGACACAAACTGTGTCACCCTGAACAAGTCATTTCTGTCTGCCTCAATTTCCCCAACTGTAAAAGTGGGATAGTAATAACACCTGATGCATAGGGTTATTATGAGGATGAAATGAGGTAATACATGTAAAGTACTTAGCACAGTATCTGGTACATTGTAGGCACAATTCCCCCACCCTTCTTCACCTCGTTTAGATCATCTCCATCCACTCTCTCTAATTGTTTTGTCATTGCTTTTCTCACTTCTCACAGCCCAGTTATGGCTTTTTTATCCTTGCATTAATTTTCAATACTATTCCTCCCTGTATTAGTCATGGAATTCCCAGTAGCCTCCTATTCAATGATGCTTAAGGATTGCTGTTGGTTTTACATGGAGAGTCAAGATCAAACATTCAGAATGCCAAAAACCTAAAGCTCATGCAACCACACAATATGAGGACGCCCTCTAGGAGAGTTTTTGTTGTATACTTCCTCTTCTATCAAGCAAGAACAAATGAAGATCTGAAAGCACATGAGTTCCATTGCATGCTGTCCTGTGAAATGGCTGAGGTCCCTCTTTGACATCTATGCCATATATTCCCCTCTTCTTTACTGACATTTTCACTTCTCATTCTCCCCTCCTTTTTTGTGAATAATCTTTGCTTGAATCTGAATCTATCACCTTCAGTGATTTTGGGAACTGGGCTGGAAGTAGAGACCTCTTGGGGCGTAGACAAGTGAAAACATTTTCTTTTCTCCACAAGGAACAGAAGTCCACTAAGCCCTGAAGAGAATCGCTCTTGGTGCGCCTTAGCAGTTGACTTGGTAGAAAGAATGGCTGTTCTACCAATAGGAAGGAATAATGCAAATGTTTATTTGTACAAATAAGACCAAGCCTGCCCCAGGTTTTTCTTTGTTTGCTTGTTCGTTTGTTCTTTTTTTGCTGAATCTACTGCTACTACTACACGGCTCGATGTTAGCAGAGAAGATTTTATTTTATTTTTTCAAATCTGAACTTAAGAACTTCAACACAAACCAACAAAGCCATACAAAGTTCTTACATAAAATTGTAAACTACAAATTTTGCTAAAAATAGTATGTCAGGGTATAGGACTTACTTTAGGAGGTAAGTTCTGGGGAGTAGCTTAAAATGTAAGGAGATGAAATGATTTCTCCTCACCAAAGTACAATTTCCTGACTCTACGCTTAGTAGGTATTCTACTATGCTTGATAAGTAATTTTAACAGAATACTAATAAAAGCATACTTTTGACTTTCATCTTTCCTTTTTTCCTTTCAAATTAGGTGTTTTATTTTAAAATACATGCAAAAACAATCTTAACATCTTTTTTTTAATTTTAAGCTCCTAATTCTCTCTCTCCCTCTCTCACTTTTACCCAACTTGAGAAAGCAGGCAATTTGGTATAGGTTATATTTGCTTAGCCATGAAGAACATATTTCCACATTAGTCACATACTGAAAGAAAACACAGATAAAACAAACAAGAAAAAAAATAAAGAAAATAAAAATAGTATGCTTTGGTCTGTAGTCACTCTATCACTTCTTCCTCTGCAAGTGAATAGTAATTTTCATCATAAGTCCTTCAAAAATTGTCTTGGATCTTTGTTCTCTCCAACCTGCACTTCCCAAGGAACAGCCTGACAATCTATTGGATGTATACATGTCAAAAACAAAAGGACACCTGTATGATGAGGTTGATGAAAAGAATACATTGCTCAGACAGAGTCTGAGAACAATGATTGAGGCCAGCCATCCCTGCCATCCCTTCATCCTGGGACATTCCTAGTCATCCTGATGAATATATGGTCACTGGACCCAGATGGTTCAGGAGGAGAAAGTGAAGTTGGTGACTTTGCACAGTCCTCCCTCACTCAAATCAAAATCAACTGCAAGTTATGTCATCTTTTCCCTGATGTCATGGTCCTTTTTGAAAAGGGAGGACAAATACAACACAAACATCTGTACAGACTCTGAGCTAACAAATGAGAACTGACAGATGCTGGAAGGCTCTATCATACTAGGTTTTGGACTTTAATCAACCACCAGTTCATATATTTTGTTTATTATTTTATGTTTTGATCCTGAGTTGAATGAAATATTTGTGGGGTTTTGTAATTGGTTTTATATTATTTTTGGATATCTCGTTAAGTCATTCACAGATGATCACCTTACAATATTGCTTTTTCCATGTACAATGTTCACTTGGTTCCATGCATTTCACTTTGCATCAGTTCAGGTAAGTCTTTCTAGGTTTTTCTGAATGTATCCTGCTCATCATTTCTTGTAACATAATACTGTTACATCATAATCACATACCACAATTTGTTCAGCCATTCCCCAACTGGTGGGCGTCCTCTCAATTTCCAATTCTTTGCCACCACAAAAAAGAGCTGTTATCTGTATTTTTGTACATATAGTTTTTTTTTCTTTCTTTTTTTTTTCAATCTCTTTGGACTACACATGTAGTATTGACACTGTTGGGTAAAAGAGTCTGCACAGTTTTATGGCCTTTGGGGCATAGCTGCAAATTGCTTTCCAGGATGACTGGATCAGTTCATGACTCCAACAATGCATTACTGTCCCAATTTTCCTACATCCCCTCCAACATCTATTATTTTTCTTTTCTGTCATATTGGCCAATTTGATAGGGGTGAGATGGTACCTCAGAATTATTTTAATTTGCATTTCTCTAATAAACAAAGATTTACAGCATTTTTATATGACTGTAGGTAACTTTAATTTTTTTCATCTGAAAACTGCCTGTTTATATCATTTGACCATTTATCAATTAAGAAATGACCCATATTCTTATAAATTTGATTCAGTTCTCTATATGTTTGAGAAATAAGGCTTTTATCAGAAAAAAAAAACTTATTGCAATCCACTCACCACCCAATTTTCTGTTTCCCTTTTAATCTTGTCTTCATTGGCCTTACTTGTGCAAAACATTTTAATGTAATCAGAATTATCTATTTTATATCCCATAATTTCTCTGTCTCTTGTTTGGTCATAAATTCTTCCTTTATCCATAGATCTGAGAGGTAAACATTTTCATACTCCCCTAATTTGTTTATGATATTATTCTTTATGTCAAAATCATATCAACATTTTAATCTTTTCTTGCTATATGGTATGAGACATTAGGTTATACCTAGTTTTTGTTAAACTGCTTTCTAGTTTCCCAACAGTTTCTGTCAAATACTGATTTCTTGTCCAAAAAGCTGGGATCTTTGGATTAACAAAATACCAGGTTACTATAATCATCACCTATATGTATTATGGACCTCCTCTATTCTACTTATCCACCTCTCTATCTCTTAGCCAGAATCATTTTGATGATGACTGTTTTGTAATACACATCTTTTCTTCTGATTACCTTGATTTCTAACTGGTGTAAAAAAGAAATCTATTTTTAACTTTTGGAAACATTTCTTAAATGTTGTTTCAATTTAGAAAACATTACATTGCTATGAAAGTGTGAACTCTTGTTTTCATTCTTATTTTCACATCAAGGATATGAAGTAAGAAGGTATTAGTGGATAGTCTGACCTTTGTTTGACAGCTGAAACTGAAACAGAAAGAGGTTAATCTCAGGTTACATAACCACTGAATGATAGAGTAGGGTGTAGAATAAAAGAATACTGTTTTGTCATCCAATGCTCTTTGCTTTCAACTAGGATCAAAATGGGAATGGAATATCTATCTATATCTATATAGACAGAAAGATAGTGATAGAAATATAGATAGATACTAGACTGATAATTAGTCTTTACTTTCTCTAGTTCTCTTTAAAATAAACATGAAATTATTGGAATAAAATAAAGTTAATCAGATGCAATATGACCTAAATTAAAAAGGGAAGGCAGAAAGAAAGCCCATTAAGGGAAGAGATAATTGATCGTTTAATTTTTAAATGCATTTTTATGATGGACAAATTCTTGAAGTATTCATTAACTAATGGAATTATGTCGTGGGTGCAACTGCTGTCTCCACAGAACATCAGGTTACAAAGTGCATGCCAGTAATAGCCCCCTGTCTCTCAAACAGTTCTGAGTCTGCCCTGCAGCTCACTCTTAGTCACTGAGAAGGATCAAGGGTCTGATTGAAATTCATGGTTATCCTCTTCTACGCCTCAGTAGGGCTGCTCCACTTATATGCAACCCGAGAGGACTGAGTTGAAAAAAAGGAAAGACTGTCACTGCACATGGGAAACAATCATTTGGAGACAGGATAAAATGGGACTGAGTATTGCTTGTGCTGCATCTTGACAATTCAGGTTTAGTGGCCCGGCTAAATGTTTAATTCAACTTTTCTTCCAAAGCTGTCGAAAAACCAGCATTGGCCAAGGTCATTCAGTCCGTTAACATTTTTGAAGATTGCCTGTGTGCTGACACTATGCAAGTATCCTGAGAGGAAAGAAAACCATGAGACAAATCAGTATTCACATTAAGAAAAGAGTATGACATCTAGTTGGGGTGAGAAAACATATAATTGAGGAACACTTTTCTGATAATCACAGATAGCCTCTGGCATTGTGTTTCTGGGGACAAACAGGAAAAAAAAAGTCTCATCGTTTCCTACATGATCTAACCTAGTCTGCTTTTCTACTCACCAGTTCCACAACACATATCTTGTACTGTAATCAGATTGGACAGTACAGTACTATCTAACTTACTTTACACATCCTCATTTCCATGCCTTCTTTGTGATGCTGATCTAATTGTAAAATCCCCAGCACCCCTATATTGACCTGTATAAATCTTACCGATACATCAGTTACAATGCCCCTTTCCTCCCTGAAACCTTTCCTCCTTACGTCAGCCAGAAAAGAGACCTCATCCTTTTAACTTCAATGGGACTTTGTATGTTTCCTATGGCACTTAGCACAATGTTTTGTACAATAGGAACTTGCATTCCTCTTCAATGTCCTCTACTTCAATGAAAGATCCTTGGAAACCATGGTCATATCTTCTCTGCCTTACTGATAAACCCTAAAATACAGTAAGGAATGTGTGCATACACACATATGAAGGAATACTATATATGCATATACGTATATTACATACACATAGACATATACTGCATACATATGTTCAAGAAACATTTCATTAAGTATTAAACATCGGATATGGTGGGGGTCCTGCTTTTTCAGTCAGAATTATTTTCGTGTATCTCAACTACCCTGCCTCTACTTCAGTCCCAGCAGCCATGATATGAGGATTGATTGCCTTCAAGATGATATTCCAGGGAGATCCTGGACTTTGATGGACTGCTAGATGGACTCCCCATTTTCCATCTTAATCTTTAATTCATACACATATATATGTATGCATGCTCATATAAACACATACATGCACACATATACAGCCATGCATGTATAAGTAATACAATGTGTAAACATTATATGTACATCTATATGCATGTACATATAAATATACATATAATGCTTTCTTTTACTGAGTATTATATATACACAGATATGCATACACATATGCATATTGTCTATTTGTGTGTATGTTATGGATATGTGTACATGTGTATACATCTATTAATTTAATGAATATGGACGGAGAATGGAAAGTCCAGCTATCCAACAGGGATCTTAATAGTGTCTCCCTAGAATGCTATCCTGAAGTCATACATAATGCTATCATGGTTTCTGGGACAAAAAGAGAAGCAGGATGGCTTGGAATGCAGGGGAACAATTCCGACTGCAAAAATAAGATCCCTCTATATTCAATATTTGATATCTGATGATCTGTTTCATGTTTGCTATTTGATCTCTGCTAATTTTAAAGGGTTTTTATCTCCCCATGTGATCTATCTGTAGATTTTTCTTTCCTACAGATAAATCTATAATAGAAGAGAAAATTGTGCCATGTGGAAAAAATGCATTCCCAGGACTTTAAAATGCCAGTGAATCTGAAGTTGCAAGGTTAAGCAATAGAAAAATAAAACCTGGTCTTTAATTTATTCAATTATCTACAAAAGCAAATCAATTTTGTATTTTTGTTAATAGCATTGAAGTATGCATTACACTATTTTAATTAAAGCAGTCTATTACACATGTCGTTCAGCTACTGCTTTCCTATTCCCTCCAGGGACAAGTCATGTTCTGTGACAAAGCATAATGGAAATAATGTATATGGGGAACACTAAGCCTGATTTCCCAACCCCAGGATCAGAAATCAAGATATGTACACCTGTGAAAAGAGACCCTCTAACGGTTTGTGCAGGGTTGAGAGTTTTTAAATCCCCTCCTTGGAAGTAGGGCAGGTCTCCAAGCTCCTGGAATTTCCGTGGACCTTAAGGGATTCATGTTCCTCCTGCAACATTTTACTGTGTCTGAGTGGAGACCTATTCATATGCTTAGAAGTGTTACCCAGCAATGGAGATAGCACGTGAATGACAGGTCTATAGAGTTCTATCTGAAACAGACAGAGAAAGAGGAAGCATTGTTTTGCTTTCCTCTGAAATTCCCCAAATGTGTCACTGGCATAATGTTTCCTTTAGCCCAGCTTGGACTATATCAACTTATTCAAATGAATCAGGACCCTACTTTAAAGTCACACACTGGCCAGGTGGTGGGTACATAAAGACAAAGGGAAGACAATTCCTATCCATAAGCATCTTGTATTCTATAGTCAGCTGCTGCTTTAGGAAGCAAGGAAAGGAGACAGAGAAAAGGAGAAATGTAGAAGAAAAAAGGAGTATTTTGGAGCAGCATGCACCCATTCAAAAGTTGGGAAGATGACTTAAAGCTGTCCCCTCTCCAAAATGATATCTGTCAAACTTCTCTCTTCCTGTGCCCCTTTCTCATGCATCTTACTGTCATATATTCAGGGCTGGAAAATGCCTGGAAGGTTATCTAGGCTCATCCCCTTCATTTTACAGATGGTAGAACTGAGTCCCAAAGGAGTTTAGTGATTTGTTAATGGTCACAAAGGTAGTAAGTAGCAGAGCCAAGATTGCTCTAGGGTCTTCTGACTTAAAATCCAGTCCTATTCCCTTTACCAGATTTCCTCTTTTTCTTTTTTTTTAGAGCTAATGGGGACCTGAGGGAACAAGATTGTGGGGAATTGGGTAGGACCACCTCAAATACTCCTGTTGCTAATGAATATTTGTTACAAGGATATGTATATGTGAAATAAGAACAAGCAGCATTCTTCTTAGAAATCAGAATAATTTTTGAGCCAGAGATGCTCAGTGTCTAATTTATCCATTTCACTATACTATTAACATATTAACTTTTGAAGATGAAGGAGTAAAAATAAACCTAATTAAGCTAGTCTTTTTCATTTTCCCTTTCCTTACGCTTCTGAAATGTAGCCTAGTGAATGGAGAACTAGACTTTGAGTGAGAAAGAACTGCAAACAAAACTCATGTTAGGTACTAATTAGAGCATCTTGGGAGTCAGGTGACTTCCCTGAGTCTCAGTGTCATTATTCCTATAATCTAGGTCATTACAGACAGGTACAACAGTACCTATCTTACAAGGGTAGCACAGTGTCTGGCACACAGTAGGAACTTATAAATGTTTATTGACTGGACATCAAATTACATCATTTATTTAAAGCATTGTGAAAAATTTAAGTATTATATTCAATAAACATCTACAAATATAAGCTAGTGTTATTATTATCATCTTTGTTATTATTTTATATCATGAGCAGACTTTCTTCTTTTCAATAGCTTCTTGGACAACAGTAGACAAACAACTTCAAATAATCCCAATTTACCCAAGAGTGATGAATTTCCTCGGGGCAAGCTCTATAGATCCTAAGGGTGAAGAGAAGCTCAAGGGAATTTGATTAATAGCTTTTCTGTTTAGCACCTATACTTAGGAAAGCAGCCAGAGCTCAGGGCTCTGCTCCGAGAGGGGAAATACACTAAAATCAATCCAAGAAGTGTATGGCAGGAAGGCTGAGAGCTGAATGGAGGCTTCATCCTGCTAAATATCTCTCTCTGAAGGGCTATTCCTTAGTGTCTAAGAACATATAACCAATAACTCCAAGTTGAACTACTTTGCTCCATTTCAGGAAATTGGTGCATAATAGATACTTGTTGTATGACAATCCAATATAAAAACATTGAGACATTCCTAGAGAATCAGAGAAGGTGAGAGCTGGAAGGAATCTTAGAAAGTGTGGAGGTAAAACAAACAGGAGCTGGGTATTTTCATTCTCTTTTCATAAGTGACTGTCATTTAAAAATGGATTTCATTTCAGTATAAATTTGTCATTCACATTCATTTAGGGAACCCCCAGACCAGTTTTCTCACAACACTAAAGTTTACCATTATAATTGGAAGGGAATATACTGGAACTCACTGGAAATTCAAGCTATGGTATTATGATTTTTTAACAGTCTTGTCTTTATCAGTGTTTGTCCTTCTTGCCACTGACACAAAAAGGGAGTTAAGATTGTGCAAGACTGTATTTTAGAACTGCTCACTCTTATTATCTCTCTATGGATGGAACATTATTATCTTGTACTTAGCAAGTTTCTAATCCAGCATTACTGCTCTTGATGTTTAATTCATCATTTTCTGTTATGATGACTAAAAATTGTTTGTAATTAGAGTTCCCTTAAGTGACATACTTTCTCTCTGATTCAGTTTCTCTCTACTGTGGCTAATCATATTAATAAGCTTTTTTTTTTACTGACTTGTCCCCTAAAATTTTATTATTTTCCCTTTGATGAAATCATCATTTAGTCCAATCTGATTATTTTACATATGTGGAAACTGAGGCTTAGAAAAGAGAAGTAACATACCAAAAGTCACAATGGCAAGTGCATGCCTAACATTCAGAGTTCCTGACTCCCAGTTAAGTTTGTGCAGGCATATGGCTGCAGGTTCCTGCTCAATCAGTCAATCAACATTTATTAAACACTTACTGGTAATGTAACAGTATTGTGCTAAGAACTGAGGATACAAAAAAAATACAGTCCCTGCTCTCAAGGAATTTATAATCTAATAGGGGAGAAAATGTGAAAATGCTTCTATGCAAAGTAAACTAAACACAGGATAAACAAGAAGTAGTTACAAGAGAGAAGGCATTAGAAGAAAGAGGTGTTGAGGAAGGCTTCCAATTAAGGGAGGGATTTAACTTCTTTTCAGAAGAGTATAATCTCCTTGAGGTCAGGGAACAACAGAAAATTATCCTTTTATTCCAGTACCTGCCACAATGCCTTGCACATGGGAAATGCTTATCACATGTTTGTTGCATCTCAGTGCATTGCGCTCCACTGGGAGATGTCTATCTAGATCTACCTATCTATCTGTCAATCTATCCACCCAGCTATATATCCATCTATCTATCCCCACACGGAGACAAATCTATACATACACACATGAATATATATGCATTATACATGTTTGTATGTATGCATTGTGTGTGTCTATTTACCTAATAAACTGGTAAAGATGATATGTATTAGGTTACTTTGGATAATAGTGTCAAAAAGTATAGGCTAACTATAAGAAAAGTTCACATTTATTATTAAATGTATTACTTTTTATTCAAAGAGCTGGAGGGCATCCTAGAGAGAATCTA
This sequence comes from Bettongia penicillata ogilbyi, assembly GCA_023548195.1. Taxonomy (NCBI): domain Eukaryota; kingdom Metazoa; phylum Chordata; class Mammalia; order Diprotodontia; family Potoroidae; genus Bettongia; species Bettongia penicillata. Next base: position 307,622 of record JAJHZJ010000939.1, on the reverse strand, counting down.
GACCAATTCTATTTTACAGGTAAGGAAACTGAGGCTTAGGAATACACATACAACAGCAAGTACCCTGGCACCCAGGAGGACCTGCTGCACAGGTTCTTCTTAGATCTGCTTTTCTAAGGAAAGCAATCTTAAAAGAGGTAAACACTCTTACATTAATCAAGCACCTATATCATTCACTTAGTTCAGGGGGAAAAGTCAGCACCCTGAACTTCGGAGAAAACACAAATAGAAATTACAAATACAAATCAAAAACAGAAAGACCAAGAGACAGGGCTTCCAACTATGATCATAGAAAGACCAACATGTGGGTTTTCCAAGTAGAGGGGAGCTTCTTAAAGGCTACCCAGAATCTTGTCTGGCCTAATCACACAATCACTCCTCCAGTCGTTTGACTCCCGAAACAAAACTTCACCTCAGAGTAAGCATACACTTTTCAGAGCCAGAGGGCAAAACCGTCTTGACTGAGTGCCTCAGTAGAAAAGGTGTGGGCCTTCATCCAAAACAAGCCTCCCTTAGTAACCCGACCTGAGGCCTATTAATGGACAGGGAAAACTTTTAACTCCCATCGCAGTTACTTAAAACTAGGCTTCCTTATCTTCCTGGAAATGCAGGGTCTATAACCTGTCCAAATGCTGACAAGATCATGGATACACACACACACACACACACACACACACACACACACACAGAACTACCACCACCATCACCATCACTATGACTACTCAATACATACTCTCACCTCCCTCAGTTTTTATTGCTATCTTCTATATATCTGACTGTTCCTCCTTACCCTCCTTTGCTCAACCATATCATATCTCTAACTACTAAGGATGAGGGTTTGCCAAACCTTTCTCCTGAACTTCATTCTCTTCTATGTCCTTATTCTTTCTCTTAATTAACTTATTAGATATCCAGGTTCAATTTTTATTTCTACATAGATTATTCTAATTACATAGATAGGGGAATCATCTGTACAGAATCAATAATTGACTCCTGGACAGCTAATAAGTTAATCAAGAAAAGGAGAAGAGAATGAGGTTTAGAGCTCCTAAATTCAGATTATATGTGGTTTACTGACTGTCAAGCATTTCCATTTGGATATCTCATTGGCATATCAGACTCAAAACATATAAAATAGAATTTATCTCCTCCACTAAACTCACTTGTCCTTCAAACTCCAATTTTTATTGAGGTGACTACTACTCATCTAGTTCCCCAAGTTCCCCAAGTTCCCACCGTTGACTCTTCCTTCTCCCTCATCCCCATAGACAATTAGCAACTTTTGCTACCTCTTAGCAACTTTTGCTATCTTCACAACATTTCTCTGAGCTCTCACCTTCTCTCAATCCACATAGCCTCTCCCCAATGCCTAATTAATATCATGATATGGTAGAGATCTGGTTAAGAATGCCTGAGACAAGAGAGCACTCCTATGTGTTTGATGATAGCCAATTATTACTCAACAACAAGCATCAAGACGGTGGATCACTAATGATAATAACAAATAATAATAGTAAAGTTATTTATCTCAATGATCATCAGATTGATGTTAGTAGTAACTAAGTGATTATCAGAGATCATGAAATCTTTTGTAAATTAATTTTTTTATTTTTAGTTTTCAACATTCACTTCCATAAGATTTTGAGTTTCAAATTTCCTTCCCCTTCCTCTCTTCCCCCCTCCCCAAGACAGAGTGCAATCTGATATAGGCTCTTTATATGTATTCATATTAAACACATTTTCACATTAGTCATGATATAAAGAAGAATTAGATCTAATAGGAGGAAACACAAGAAAGAAGAAACAAAACAAGATAACAAAGGGAGAGAAAATAGTCTGCTTCCATCTGCCTTCAGACTCCATAGTTCTTTCTCTGGATTAAGATGACATTTTCCATCGTGAGTCTTTTGGAGTTGTCTTAGATCCTTGCATTGCTGCAAAAAGCTAGGTCTGTCAAAGTCAATCCTTGCATGATGTGGTTGTTACTGTGTACAATATTTTCCTGGTTCTGCTCATTTCATTCAGCATCAGTTCATATAAGTCTTTCAAGGTTTTTTTCTGAAGTCTGCTTGCTCATCATTTCTTATAGCACAGTAGTGTCCCATTACATTCATGCACCACAACTTGTTCAGCCATTTCTCAATTGATGGGCATCCCCTCAATTTCCAATTCTTTGTCACCATAAAAAGAACTGCTATAAATATTTTTGTACTTGTGGCTTTTCCCACTTTTTATGATCTCATTGAGATACAGACTTAGAAGTGGTATTGCTGGGTCAAAGAGGAGCTCATACAATTTTAAAACTGTTTTTTGTCTATCAGGTCAGTTCAATAAATACTTACTAATAACCTATGATCTGCAAAGATACAAAGATGAGGAAGGCACCATGGCCTCTGTGTTCTTGAGGTACTTACAGTCTATTCAATAAGTATAATGAACAAAAATGAAGTATTTCAGAGAAGATGGTTAGTTTCCAGTGGAGATGGTTATGGTGAATCAAAGGAGAGGAAAGAAGAAGAAAAGCAAAAAATAAAATAAAAGAAAGAAATAAATCCAAATGCAATATAAAACTGATGAATCAGCTATAATTGCATTGGAATTTAATGTCTGGAAGGGAAATGACACATTACAGCTAAATATTTTAAAGAAAAAGGACCTGAGGTTGGGTATCAAGAGATATGATTTTAATCCTTACCCAGACACTGAAATTATAGCATCTCTAAGCAAATGAATTTCAATCCCTTAGTTTCCTAATCTATAAAATAGGTATAATAATTTCTATCTTACCTCATATAGTTATCATGAAGATAAATTTTAATCCTTACCTAGACACTGAAATTATAGCATCTCTAAGCAAATGAATTTCAATCCCTTAGTTTCCTAATCTATAAAATAGGTATAATAATTTCTATCTTACCTCATATAGTTATCATGAAGATAAATTTTAATCCTTACCCAGACACTGAAATTATAGCTTCTCTAAGCAAATGAATTTCAATCCCTTAGTTTCCTAATCTATAAAATAGGTATAATAATTTCTATCTTACCTCATATAGTTATCATGAAGATAAATTGCTATTAACAGTAGAGAAGTGTTATGAAATGTAAGTACAGAAGCATTATTCCTATGGTTTGGCCTAATGGAATAAGCTATGATATCTGAGTAAGTATATAACTTTATATACTTATGTATATATGGATTCTAATCTTGGCCTCCTATATAAGACTTAGTCAAAGCCCTCAATGGCTCTTGGCTTCATTTTGCTCCATCTATAACACAAAAGAGTAGACTAGATGAACTCTAAGGTCCATTGTTCCATTGTTATTTTTTATGTTCCATTGTTATTAATGTTCTCAGTATTCGGACTCAAAGATTAAACTGACATTCATTTTTGGCTTTATTTAAAAACTTTATAATCTGTGATTTCATGGAAGGCTCATGCTCTCCAATGTCCTCCCCAACTCTTGAATTCTTTAGCAAATGGAGTCAGTGAATCCTTAGGACCAAAACCAAATTCATTCTCCAAAGTTAAGGAGATCAGGCCTCAGAGAAGAGACACATGCAGCACATTTCTGAAGCCTCATTCAAAGCCTGCTACCGTTCACTGACGTGACTTTTTGGAACCCCAGTTCACCTTTATACTATGAATTTTGTTGTGTTGTTTTTGTTGTGTAGGTCTTGCTTTTATTTTTCAGTCATATCTGATTCTTTTTGACCCCATTTGGTGTTTCTTGACAAAGATACTGGAAAGGTTCTCCATTTCCTTCTTCAGATCATTTTACAGATGAGAAAGCTGAGGCAAACAAGTTTAAGTGACTTGCCCAGAGTCACATTCCTAGGAAGTGTCTGAAGCCAGATTTGAACTCATCAAGATGAGTCTTCTTGAGTTCAGGACAAGTACTTTATCTGTTACATCACCTAGCTACCCCTGCACTATGTCTATGCTTTGAAAAAAGTTTTTAGTGGAAGATGGTTTTCAATAATGAAAAGTAGAGCAAGAAAATTAAGAAAAAATGTCACTAGAAATACGTACAGAAGAGAAATGTGGAATTTTGGGATAGAAGAAAAAGGAGGAAGAAACTTAGATTTACAAAAGTTCCTCAATATTTAGAGAACTTTTCTTGACAATAACCTCATGAGGTAGTCCTGGAAGAGATCTTAGAGATAGTCTAGATATTTTTTGCAGATAAAGAAACTTCCCAAACATAAAGTACCTTTTCCAAAACATGTATGTAATTGAATAAACCTCATATAACAAATATGCAAAGAGAAAAAAGTCAGAAAGACCCCATGCCTACCAAAATATTCATAACATACAAACATACATATATACATACACATATATGTATATATATGTGTATATATATATATACACACACACACACACACAAATATATGTATATTTATATATGACTGGGGAAATGATTAGCCATCAATTGGAAAATAACTGAACTGACTGTGTTATATGATTATAAAGGAATATTATTATTCAATAAAAAATGAGGAATTCATAAAAAAAGAAGAATTCAGAGGAACATGGGAAGTTTGCTCCAACTAATATGGGATGAAAGTGATATAGAACCAGGAAGATAACATATACAATGGCTATAGGCATGTAAATTAAAAGAATATTACAAGAAGGATGAATTCTAACTAATTACAATAACCAGTCTTGGTCCTATAGAACAGGTACTGAAATATGGCTCTTCTATTTCAGCAGAGAGACAAGACAGTATAGTATCTCGATGGTGCCTACACTGTCAAATGAGGTCACACTCTTTTCCCTCACTTGTTTTCCTTTATTACAAGACATGGTTCAGTTCTAGGGGTGAAGGTACTGTACCCACAAGCTACTACAATGCAAAAACAAAAAAGATATTATTAAAACTTATCTTCAAAACAAATTTGCAAGTATTTAAGTTACTGCAAGTAAGATGAAACATAAATTTTCTTTCTTTTTTTTTTTACCATGCATATGTATATGTGATTTGCCAACTGTCTACTCATTACTTAGACTTTCATTTAGCTCCTGATGACAATAATTAGGATGATCACTTCTAATTCAGAAGGATATCATGCTGTAAACCACTATAATTTTCCACTAATTATAGATATTGACCTTTTGACCAAACTGAATATTTTCTATCAGTTCAATTGTTCTTTAAGAAGCCCAGTTATTTTGTCCACAATCAGAATGGATGGCATTGGTCATGAACTTTTCCATGCCATGTAATAACAGATTCTGCAGACATAAACTAGATTTTAATTATTTCATTTCCTTCTATACTATCTACAGTTGCACATGAATCCTGAAGAGAGAACCACTAGTCCATCCTACCCAAGAGCTATTTTAATGAGCAACCGGGTAAACTAGAAAACTGTCCTGGGACCAGTTTCACTGCCTGATTTAGACTTAGCTTTACTCTTTTAACACATCACATCCATTACAGCATTCTGTTTATTCAACATAAATAGCAGTGGCAGGGGTCACTGGCTGCTGCCATGGTACATGGATGAAGCACGTGCACAAACACTGAAATCGTTGATCTTCATATGAATAATATCCTTTCTCATAAATATATCATTTTGCCACCTTCTCATCGATATAGGTCATTTTCTGGAAACAACTGTTGGAATTATCATTAACTAAAATCAAAGTAGAGTTCATACTGATTGGTGTTTTTGATCTCCTGAGTCTCAGTTTTATATTTGCCTCCTATTATGTTGCAATATCTTCTATTACCCTATAAATTTGCTGAGAGGAGAGACTGTGTCCTCTTCCTCTTTCCCTGCCCAATTTGTTATCCGTAGGATTTTTAGTTAGAAGGTCACTTGGTTCATGGAATTGATCTAGTCCAAACACTTCATTTTATGGTTGGGGAAGTGGAGACCAAAAGATATTGTCACCTTTGCCCAAGGTGACACTGGGAATAATTGTCAAATATGAGTGAGATTAATCTAGGTTTATTGACACTCAAACCAGCACTCTTTCTTGGGTACTGCACTGGGTACATAATGCATTGAATAAAATTAAATAATTCAAACTTAAGAGCTTTCTTTTTATTCAAACACCTAGGTAAATGTGAGGGAAAAACCTGATTTTCAATTTGTATTTTCCATGTTGACTTTATACACTATCTAAATTTATCAAAGAATTTACCACCCCACCATTTTGCTCTCAGCTGAATAGATATAGTATCAAAATCAAAATTGATTTTCCATCTCTGAACTAAGAAGACAAGCTTACTTGTGAGTTCCTCCATCAGGAGGCCTGCTGAACTCCAGCTGGGTGGTTCAGGGAAAAAAAAAGCCTTTCCCTCCTCATTTTTACAGGATATAATATTACACAGATCCTAGAAGAAAGTGAGACTTGGACAAAATATATATTCATTTTTTATGGTTTGCTCAAAGTAGAAAACACAGGTATAATTTTCCTGATCTACTCATTCATCTACTGAGAATTTAAACCACATTAGAAATTTCCATTTTCAATTAAGCATCATTCCCTATGCCCCTCTTCTATTGGCATAGGGTTGAAGTAGGGAGGGAAAAAAGGAAGGAACAGACAAAAGGAAAAGCTATTAGCAAAGTCTAGGATCTCAAAATGTCTGGTTATTTCATACTTTCAGTATCTAACCCCCATTTTTGCTCCTTAGAGACTGTAGCCAAGCTGCATTTCTCCTTGCAATTCTGTGTCTACTTTAGATTTGTAGTGAGGCCAGGTTCTTTTATTCCGTTCACTGTGTAGTCATATATATTTACAGTGCTCCCGAGGATAACTCCTACTTGAAGCATTAAACTGCTGACTTACAGACTCGGGTCACATTCAGGTCTGTGTTGTTTGTGCTTGAGAAAATACAAAAATATTTGGCTTTCTTGGTTTGTTTTCACTAGATCCACTCAACTCCTCTGCTGAAAGGTCAACGTACCTGTTCTCAAGTCAAAGTGGAAACAGCGAACTTCAGTTACATCCTGGGGAAGCCCCTTCTGACATTGGCTTGACATCAGCTCCAAGTTCAAAAAATGAAAGTTTGCTCCAAAGGAAATTTTATAAATTGGAAGAGAAAGAGAGAGAGGGAGACATGGAGAGAGGAAGAGAAAGAGAGAATCAGACAGGCAGAAAAATAAAAACAGAAACACAGAGAGAGACAGAGAGATTATAAATTCAAAACCAAATCTTCTCTTTCTTTACATCTCCCTTTTGACTCCCTCAAAGGTTCATAACCTGAGGTCTAGTAATTTTATATACTTATGTACATACATAACATGTACCTGTGTGTATACATATAAATGTATGTTTGTGTGGTATATGTATGTATATATACAGACACACATATGTAGATACCAAGATAGCTATTTCAATACAATAGATTTCCTTTATAATTCTATATATTTTATTTTGTGCCTATAAAAACATTATTCTGAGATCCTATTTCTCTGGCCTGCCAAAGGGGCCCATTGAAATCAAGAAAGTTAAAAATCTATAGTTAATCTCTTTTAAGAATCTTTTCTTTCCTTGTGTCTGCCTCTTAGAATCCCTCAGGGTTCATAACCTGAGGCCCATGAGCTTTTTTTCCCCCTTAATATATTTTGATAACTATTTCAATATAATTGGTTTCCTTTATAAGCCTCTGTATTTTATTTTATGCCTTTAAAAACATTAACTTTATAATTAATATGTAGTAAAATTACATATGTGTGTATATATAACATATACATATATATGTATATATATATATAAACATTCTTTTATAATCCTCTGTATTTTATTCCATACTTTTAAAAACATTCTGAGACAAGAGGGGGAAAAGGGGAAGAGTGGTTAACTTCACCAGCTTACCAAAGTGGTTTATGGTCACCAAAAAGGGAACTCGTAGTTCCCTCAAAGTTCCCGTCCTAGAGAAGGCAGCTTTCCTAGATCCCACTCCCCTCAGTTAATACTAACTACCTCTCACATTTAAATATCTTTGTTTTGATTTTGCATATTTTTTGTACTTACTTATCTATATACAGGCTGACCTTTATGCTCCTCACTCTATCACAGAATTTAAACTGCTAGAGATCAGGTGGTGTTTTTCTCTCTCTTTTTTTTTTTCTCTTTTCATTCCTAGTACCTAGCAAAGTGCCTGACTCAATGCGCTACTTGTTAAATACCTGATTAATTGAATTGACAGTAAAGTGAGAAAAAAAAGTACTCTGTAAATCTTCAAAACAGGAAAACATTTCCAGAACAAAAATTTCAACACAAATTTGATTTTAAAAAAATCTAAGACATTTACAGTCTTGAGTACCTTATTATAAACTTCCAGATCTGCCATTCTTTTCTGTCTCTCACTCTGGTTAGTAAATATCTTGATTTTTATGGGAATATGAATTTGAAAAACAAAATAAAACATCACTGACAAATATTTTGCCTTCGAATACATCACAGTACACTGAGCTGCTTCATTCTGAAAATGAAAGAATTGGGAATGGGATCTCTAAGGCCACTCCCCACACTGACTTTCTATGGCTCAGTGATTCTAAATGAGATACCTGGGGATCCCTTCCTAACTATGCTCCTCTTAGTCACAACTTTCAGGTCCTTGAATGCTCAGCCATTATGATCAAATGGTCTGCATTAGGAGGACTGAAACTGTTTCTAACAAGACAAGGGCAGCAGGGAGGAAAGAGCATTGAATTTAGAGTCAGATCTGGCTTCTAATCTCAGTTCTGCATCTTTTAATTTGCAGAAATTTAAGCAAGTCATTTTAGTTTGTGAGGCTTCTAACTTTCCTCATTTGTGGAAAGAGGGGTTGGGACTAAATGCTCTCTAAGATCCTTTTCCAGTTTTGAAATTCTATGATCTTGTGATTGCTTTGAGGGTTCAGGTTGTGCTATGCTCATCTTAGACCTGACGCAATTTGTCTTGGAGCTGTATTTATATTGTGAGATTGGGAGTGGCTTTGTCTGGTTGAAGGATTATCAGGCAGCTGGGTTTGCTTCCCTAAATATTGTATTTCGCATTGTTCTAAGAGATCAGGGATTGAGAGGCAGAACATAGTTACAAATTCTTCTCCAGGGTGGTTGGATCAAATCTCTCTACCAGTCATTCATTATCCCCTGCCCCTCCATGCCAGCATTTGCCATTTCTGATTGGTGAGGGAGGTATCTTTAAATATGATATCTAGGTTCTTTCTACTATCTTGACTTTCAGAAAGTTCAGTAATTCTTAAGTTATCTCTCTGTAATCTATCTTCTAAATTAGTTGTTTTTCCAATGAAACATTTCACATTTTTTATTTTTTCATTTTTGACTCCATTTTATTTTTTTCCACCATTTTTGTGCCTCTTTTATGAAGTTACTAATTAATTTTTTCATAATTTTCTTGTATCACTTTCATTTCTTTTTCCAATTTTTCCTCTAGTACTCATATTTCCTTCTTTAACTCTTCCAGGAATTTTGGTTGAGTTTAGGTCCAATTGGCATTTTTTCTTTAAGGGCCTTTCTTTCACTGTTTTCACATTGTTATCTTCTTCCAAGTTTTTAATTTGGTCTTCCCTGACAACATAGTAGCTTTGTATGGTCAGATTATTTCTGTTACTGTTTGCTCATTTTTTAGCCTGTTTCTTGGCTTTTGAACTTTATTTTAAATTTGATCTCTGCTTACTTGGGAGTAAGGAGGCACTGTCTCCAACTTCAGACTTTCATGCTGCTGTTTTCAGATCTAGTTCCAGGAGTTTGCAAGTTTTTGTGATCCTGGGTCGAGTGATCCTGGGAGAGATATGTAAGGTCGCTGCTCTATTGGTCAGCACCCCAATCTCTACCTAACAAGGGTTCTTCTTCTCTTCTAGCCGCAGTTGATAGTGCTCTTTTTTGCCTTGGAACTGTAACCAAAGCCCTTGCTCCCTTACGAATGATCACCAGAACTCTCTGCCTTGGAATTGAGACCCAGAACTGTGTGTGAACAACAGAGCTGCCAATCATTGCCAGCAAAGGGTTCTCAAATCTCTTCCTGACCATTTGTCCAACCCTCTTACCATCTCCAGGCTGAGAGCTCCCAAAGCTGCTGCTGCTGCTGCTGCTGCTTGCTGTTGCTGCTGCTGTGGCCACTATTTGCCCTGTGGCTATGTGGGTTACATCCTGGGCCATCTCCAGGTGTCCTGATGAGCATGAGACCACTGTACTTGGATGGCTTGGGAGAAGAAAGTGTTGGTAACCCTATGCAGCCCTCCCTAACTCAAATCAAAGTCAATTGCAAGTCATGTCATCATCTTGATGTCATGGTCCTCTTTAAGAACAAAGGACAAACACCACAACGATAACTCTGGTGTCATGGACTTTTCCTGTTGACCTCTTAAGTTTTCTTAGGCTGGAAACATGCATCACCTTGACTGTCTGTTGGCTCTCCCTCTCTAAAATTTGATTTGAGGCATTATTTTGAAGTTGTTTTATGTAGGGAATGTTGAGAGAATTCAGCTGGGTGACTGCCCCTAATCTTCCATCCTGACTTTGCCCTAAAGAATGTTTGTTGAATATCCCATATACCCCATTCAGTATTCTAAGCATTTCAGACAAAAGGTGTGCAAAAATCACAACCATATTAAACTGTAAGTGGGAAATGCTTTGAAAATAAATAAAAATACAATACAACATAGATATTTACTTTGTGGGTTTCAGAGTCGATATATGATCTGCAAGGAACCATTTTTATATGAATATGACACTTCTGTTGTAGGGGATAAACAACCATTCATTCATTCAGAATAAATGTGTTAATTCATTATAATGCACTATGAACTGTAGCACATAGACAAAAATTAAATAGCCCATGCCTTTCTGAAACTTATATTGTATTTGGGGATGGGGATTATATGGGACACAGTATGTTTACTCATATGTGGGACTCGTGTGTGTGTGCATGTGTCAAAGGCACCAGAAACTGAGGTGATGAGGAGGATGGGCCACATTCCTGGAGAAAATGGGAGCTGATCCTTGAAATAAACTGAGGATTCTACAAAGAGTTTGAAGTCAAGAGGGAGAGCATTCTAGGCATGGAACTTAGATAAGAGAAAGAATGTCATTTATGAAGAAAACCAAGTAAGACAGTTAAACTAAAAATTATATTTTTCAATGTGAACTCAGTCTAGAAATGCATGTCTCCATGTTGGGTGAACTTGGAATGCTCAGATCAACCCAGGTTACACACACACACACACACACACACACACACACACACACACACACACACACACACACTCATATATATAATATGTATATATGTATATATACAAATATATAATTTATATCTGTGCACATATTATATCTATAATATATACATACACTGCTGTCCTGTGTGCTGATATGTATTTTATTTGATTTCATAATCAAAAATAAGATGATGGTGATGATAATGATGATGATAAAGCCTGTAAAGTCAGAAGCAGAGCCAGGAAGGGAAGGAAATAAGTGAACAAAATGCACATTCATCCATTGATTTTTAAAACCCTTAAAAATCTGGGTTTAGCCTGCCTTTCCAGCCGTACTCCACATCACTCCCTTTCAGACACTCTACATTTCAGCCAAATTGGCCTACTTACTGTTCCCTGCACATGTCATCCTATCTATTCTTTCTGTGCCTTTATTTTTATGTCTCAATCTCTGGAAGACACTCCCTTCTTGTCTTCACCTGTTAGAGTCTCTCATTCTCTGTAAGACTCAACTCTAGGATCACATTCTATCTGAGACCTGTCCCAATCTCTCTAGGTCCTACATGGCATATAGTAAACCCTTAAAAAAATGTTTGTTGAATGAATGAATGAATGCAAAGTACCAAGCTGGCCTATTGTACTAAGAGGACCAAAAAGAGGAAGATCTGTTTTTATCAAATAAGACAAATTTTTGTCTCTTTTTATTCTGTGTTTTTACCTTCACTACCTAGCCCCATCCTCGCTCATTCATTTAGGTTATGAAAAATAGAAACCTAAGAGTAGTATTTTTTCAAAGAAGTCTAGCATTCATTTCTCCAGCCCCCCAGAAAGATACTGTTATCTTCTTCCAGCAGCAGGCTCTCTTTAAAAATTCTTTCTCAACTAAAGTGCAACTGTTTCTTTGGCCTTTGTAACTGCAAGAGGAATATCTTTCCATAAACACTTTCCTTTGCCAGTACCACAGGAAATGTAAATGTAGCATATGGTGTCTGTTTCTCTATCTAATTGGCGGTAAAAAGATGTAACAGCTTCAGTCCATGATAATAATGACTCCAATAGCTATTTCCTAAGAGAGGGCAGTCTCCTCTGGTTACCACTCTGAGAAGGGCTCAGCTGATTATCCTGTCACTAGGAGAGCTGAAAAAGATACCATTTATGTTCCCCTGGATGAAGGGGAATAGAAAGGCTTATTCTGTAGATAGAAGCATCTTTTCTATGGGTAATAAATCAATATGTAAAGTGAAATCTTATAGCAGGGGAGATGAAATTGTTATGATAGGATAACTAATAATACAGATGTATCCAGGCTGGTTGACTTTGTTAGGAATAATGACTGACATTTACGCAGTTTTAAGGTTTGAAAAGTATATTATGCACATTATCTCATTTGAGGCTCATGACCATCCTCTGACATGGGTGTTATTGTCATATCTACTTTTTATAAATGAGAAAATTGAAGATGAGGGAGGTTAAGGGATTTGCCCAGGATAACAGAACCATAAGTGGTAGAGTTGGGATTTGAGCCTTGGTTTTCCTGACTCCATGTCCAGCACTCTATCTATTATGCCATACTTTGTAATGTTACATGTAGTACTATTTTTAGGCTACTCCCCAATACTCACTTTCACTCAGAGATTGGGGCTGTAGAGAGAGGTTTATATTACCACAAGCTCTAGGACACTCTCTGGGAGTGGGATCCTACTAATAAAACTTATGAATCTCCACAAATGAATATGCCTCCCATGAACAGCCAGCAAATAGAAACAACCACATCCATACAAAGATATTTATTAAGGTGTCACAGAAAGTAGAGTAGCTAATAAGCATTTTTCTTCATAAGCTTTGGGTGCACTGTCTCATAAGCATACATTGGATTTGTGGGAAGAATGAACATAAGATTGTAGTACAATGGTAGTAAGGAAGACATAAACGAAGTATGTATTCAAAGCAAGCCACTTCTTTGCTTCTGCTGGATTTCAAAGTCCTTTCTCCCTCATGGAAGTCTCATGGTGCTCCATAGTGGCCCTGGTATCTCTGCTGGAAAAGTTGATCAACTGGATTCCTTAAGTCTGCACATCTCCACAGGTCAGTTTGATTGTTCCAGAGCTGTTTGTCCCTTGTATCCAGTCAACTGTTTTTCTTCTGCCAGAAATCCTGCTCCTTGAAGTTGCTTCCTGCTTTCAGTCTTTGTCTCTCTGTGTTCATGTCCCTTCTGTAGAGAGAGTGGATTTATCTACTCCCTTCTAAATCCAGTGACTCCAACTCTATGGGTATTCCAATAAAAATCATGAGGCCGATGGAAAATGGAAGAGTACAGAGGAAAACCTTTCTTCCCTACTCTAGTATGAGTATAAGAGTTACGCTTCAAAAAGTTACTTTCAATTTGGACTAACTCAGAGTTGATGAGTTCAGATATTTAAAGGTAATCAACGATGCAGACAATCTTTGTTCAGCGAATGGCTTTGTTACAGCGAATGGAGTAAAAGAAAGCTTTACGCACACCTCAAAAATTGAGAACAGGACTAGAGATGTCATCTGTTCCTTTTATTCTACCCAGGAGAAACTTACCTAGGCTTCATTAAGGGAAAGTATGCTGTGAACACATCTTTGCACATAGATAACAAATCAATGCTTCTTTATTTCTACTATCTTCTTCTTGATTTCTGTAACATCAACTGAGTAGGAAAGAGAAATCAAAAGATCAAACTATAATTACTCTTCTTCTTACATATGGAAAGAGATGAAAGCCCAAATCATTACACAAGCTTTTCTGCATAATGTGGCTACAAGTATGAATGAGATCTAATTCTGAGATCATATGGGTAACAAATACATGACAAAAAATATTAACAATCCAATAAATATTTATCAAGAAATTATGATCCAGGAATTGTGGATTTTTTAAAGTAGTCTCTCTTCTCTAAGTCCCCAGGGAATTTATATTCTACTGATCAAAACTTAAATGAAAAACCAGTCCGTCCAGTGTCTAGGGGCATTATTGACATGGAATTATATTAATCACATGATGTGGCCAGTTGCTTATATAGGAACTGGTTGTTATTGAAGCTCTCAAAACAAAGCAAAGCAAAACCTTAGAAAACAGAGAACAAAGGAAGAGTTGAATAGTTTTGTTTTTTTTTTAACTCACCATCAAATAGAGAATGTCTCACTGGCAACAATCCAACCACAAATCTTTGTATGTATTTGTTCCACTTTGTGTATGATCCACTAACATTTTATGTAAAACAGATGGGTAAACTAAAAGACTATTTCCAAGGTTTTGTGGAGAGCTCTTCCGAATAGAAAAGGGAAATGGGTGCATTTCCATTTATCCAATATTTTCATTTCATTCAATATCTTCAGTGGATACCAGAGATTTGGTTATTCTTACGAGTTTTCTGTGTTTCACTAGATGCTATAACCTCAAAGAGAACCAATAAGGAAAGCTTTAGAAGTTGGTTAAAGGCTTTTAAGGGCAATAAAATTTCAAAACCATTAAAGAAGGAACATGTTTGAAATGTTTTAATCCAATCTGTTACACCTCTACTTTTTCACAGGTTTTTAATTTTGTGGTAAAAAATATACTCTGGCCTGAAACTTGACATTCAGGTTAGCAGCCTAGAAGAGACATTTTTCTTTGAGAGGGGGGTGAGTTTAACAGTTTAAATAGTCTGTCAGGCTCTCTGTCCTTTATTCTTTAGCCAAAGACATCTGGTAATTTTAGAATGTTTTATATTCTTCCAGTGCCATACAAGAAGAAGTTTATATGGTCTGGCAGACTCCATTCTGTGATAAATCTGGGTGAATTTACATTACATCTCAGAACACCCTAATGAAGGAAGCTTGTTTACAAAAACTAAAAAGGTTCTTCGAATTAAGGTATTGTAGAAATTCAAACGATTATAACATGAATCATGTCCTTTAAAAAATATATCAATTTTTCAGGATTTAATGGACGTGTCTTTAGAGTTCACAGGGTTCTAGAATTAGTAAGACTGAAGGCTCCATTTGTTTTATGCTCATGGGTGAAAGGTGAAATGCCAAAGAAACTGAAGAATATAATCCAGCTCCATGATCCTATCTTTTCATGTAATTTCATTATGCAATTAAGCACATTTCATTTGCTAATATGGAAAAAAGAAATATGCTGTGAACATATGTTGAAAACCAGAAATGAAGTCTGGCAATGTCAAGTGCCTTTGCCAAAAATGTCAAGTCATGAATACTTACGTTCTTTCTCTATGGGAGTTAGACTAAAGTCAAAGGTTCTGAACCTGGGGTCCATGAACTTGTTCCTTTTAAAAATATGTATTTTGATAACTATGTCAATAGATTTAACTTTTTTTTAGCTTAAATCTTTTTTTAAAATTTATTTATTTATTTAACTTTTTACATTCATTTTCACAAAATTGTGGGTTCCAAATTTTCTCCCCATTTATACCCTCCCCCCACCCCAATACACCGAGCATTCTAATTTGCCCTATCACCAATCTGCCCTCTCTTCTATCATCCCTCCCTTCTCTTGTCCCCATCGTCTCTTTTGTCCTCTAGGGCCAGATGACTTTCTATTCCCCATTAACTGTATTCCTTATTTCCTAGTAGCAACAACGGTACTAAAGAGTTGTTCTTAAAACTTTGAGTTCCAAATTCTCCCCATCCCTCCCTCCCCCACCCATTCCCTTTGGGAAGGCAGGCAATTCAATATAGGCCATATCTGTGTAGTTTTGCAAATGACTTCTATAACAGTTGTGTTGTATAAGACTAACTGTATTTCCCTCCATCCTATCCTGCCCCCTATTGTTTCTATCCTGTCTTTTGATCCTGTCCCTCCCCAAAAGTGTTGACCTCAAATTGCTCCCTTCTTCCATTGCCCTCCCTTCCATCATCCCTCCCTCCCTGCTTATCTCCTTCTTCCCCATTTTTCTATACTGTGAGATAGGTTTTCATACCAAAATGAGTGTGCATTTTATTCCTTCCTTTAATCGAATGTGATGAGGGTAAACTTCATGTTTTTTTCTCAGCTCTCCTCTTTTTCCCTCCACTAAAAAGTTTCCTGCTTGCCTCTTGAATGAGATATAATTAACCCCATTCCATTTCACCCTCTCTCCTCCCACTACATTTCTCTCTCACCATTTACCTTAATTTCTTTTAAGATATGGTCCCATCCTATTCAATTCACTCTGTGCTCTCTGTCTCTGTGTGTGCATGCTTGTGTGTATGTGTGTGTGCATGCACGCATGTACGTGTGTGTGTGTGCGTGTGTGTGTGTACATCTGTGTGTGGTCCCACCAAGTACCCAGATACTGAAAAGTTTTAAGAGTTACAAATATTGTCTTTCCATGTAGGAATGTAAACAGTTCACCTTTGGTAAGTCCGTTATGACCTCCCTTTGCTGTTTACTATTTCATGCTTCTTCTCATTCTTGTGTTTGAAAGTCAAATTTTCTTTTCAGCTCTGGTCTTTTCATCAAGAATGATTGAAAGTCCTCGATTTCATTGAAAGACCATATTTTCCCCTGAAGTATTATACTCAGTTTTGGTAGTTTTGGGTAGGTGATTCTTGGTTTGAGTCCTAGCTCCTTTGACTTCTGGAATATCTTATTCCATGCCCTTCGATCCCTTAATGTAGAAGCTGCTAGGTCTTGTGTTATCCTGATTGTATTTCCACAATACTGGAATTGTTTCTTTCTAGCTGCTTGCAATATTTTCTCCTTGACCTGGGAACTCTGGAATTTGGCCACAATGTTCCTAGGAGTTTCTCTTTTTGCATCTCTTTCAGGCAGTGATCGATGGATTCCTTCCATACTTATTTTGCCCTCTGGTTCTAGAATCTCTGGGCAGTTTTCCTTGATAATTTCATGGAAGATGATGTCTAGGCTCTTTTTTTGATCATGGCTTTCAGGTAGTCCCATAATTTTTAAATTGTTTCTCCTGGATCTATTTTCCAAGTCAGTTGTTTTTCCAATGAGATATTTCACATTCTCTTCCATTTTTTCATTCTTTTGGTTTTGTTTTATGATTTCTTGGTTTCTCAGAAAGTCATTAGACTCCATCTGTTCCATTCTAACCTTGAGAGAACTATTATCTTCAGTGAGCTTTTGAACCTCTTTTTCCATTTGGCTAATTCTGCTTTTGAAAGCATTCTTCTCCTCATTGGCTTTTTGAACCTCTTTTGCCAATTGAGTGAGCCTATTTTTCAAGGTGTTATTTTCTTCAGCATTTTTTTGGGTCTCCTTTAGCAGGGTGTTGACCCGTTTTTCATGCTTTTCTTGCATCTCTCTCATTTCTCTTCCCAGTTTTTCCTCCACCTGTCTAACTTGATTTTCAAAATCCTTTTTGAGCTCTTCCATGGCCTGAGCCCACCGGACATCCACCTCGGATATCTGGGATAGAGAGGCCCCGACCTCCATGTCTTTCTCTGATCGCAGGCATTGTACTTCATCATCAGAAATGAAGAGGGGAAGGAACATCTCTTTCCCAATAAAGTAGCTCTCTATGGTCTTATTTTGCTTCCTTTTTCTGGGGCATTTTCCCAGCCAGTTACCTGACTTCTGAGATTCCTCTCCACCCCTTCCTAGATCTGCCCAGCTAGTGCTTGGGCTCTGAGATTCAAATGCTGCTTCCCACTCTCAGGGCTATCCATGGCGGGAGCGGCTGCTATTCAATGTGAGCTTAAGTTCTGGTGCTCAGGTGAGGGCAGGGCCACCTCCCAGGCTCAGTTTCCTCAGGGGCTTTATGCAGGGACCTTCAGTAATGGGGCGAGTGGGGGCAGGGCCTCCTCCCAGGCTTAGCTCCCTCAGGGGTTTTATGCAGTGACCTGAACTTCTGCCTGCTGCTCTGGGAGTCCTGGGCCGCTGCTGCCTCTGCAGCTCCCTCTGCTGCTTCCTCCCAAGGGGGCCCGAGTCACGGAGACACCCTGCTCCCCTCTCAGCCAGCTCAGACGTCTCTCTCACTGACCTGTAGCGTCTGTGGGCGGAGGGACCTTCATGGCCACCGGAGATTCTGTCCCTGAAGCCTGCTCAGATCTGCTTCTCTGGGGCCTCGGGCAGGACAGCGCTGGGGTGGGCTCCGCTTTCCAGGGCGCAACGGACCCCTGGGGACCACTCTCCAGGGCTCTCTGGAACAGAAATCTCTTCCACTGTGTTTCTGTGCACCTTGCAGTGATCCAGAATTTGTGGGAAGTTCTTCTTACAGGAAATTTATGGGCTGTGGATTCGGAGCTAGCATACGTGAGTTTTTCTACTCTGCCATCTTGGCTCCTCCCCCAATATTTGACTTTTCTTATAATCTTATGTCATTTAATTAATGCATTTATGCCCATTACTCTGAAAAATGGCTAATAGGAATCAATGACACAAAGAAAGTTTTGGATCCTTGGTCTAGCTCATCTCTCAGATCCCTGATACCTTACCGTCCTGACATTTTATGGCCCTGGGATCATCCCTGTACTAACATTCTATAAAGCCATGATTCAGCTGGTGTTATGATATAGTAATGCACTCAGTCCATCTGCTTACCGTGAATGTAGATATGCCACTGTCATATCAAGCCTGCTAGAATATTAGCAATTCTTTAGCAAATCATTAGTATACTCTGTTGAGGGAGTTTACCATGATGTGTGCTATCTTTTTGGATACATAAAAATATAGAATTTATGTCTTTTTTTTTATAAATGAGCCAAAAAAAGTTATTTCAAGTCCCATCAATGTTGGGTTCTATTTCCAGGTCAGATATGTGAACCTAGTTTGGTCCCAAGGTCTTTTTTTGTTCAAGTTTTAGTGCTGGTCTCCTAAGAAGGCTTCTAAGCACATTTTGGTGACTTTATTTTAACAATCTAGAGGAATAGAAAAAGGAAGAAGCTCCCCTTTTCCTATGGAATTAATCCATGTGAGTTAAAACCCAGAGATACTCTTATCAGCTTCCTGCCTAGTTGTTGGTAGTACTATAACTGTGAGAACATGGGGGAGGGAATTGAGGGTAGCAGGGAGGATGACTGACTGACCTGCAGAATGGGGGCAAATCGCCAAAGCAGGAGCCGCCTTCTTTGGGGCTACACCACATCTCCCTTCTCCATTGAGAAAATCTAGTCCCCTCATTTATTCCTTACTCTTCCAAATTTAATGCAGCTCCAGGTTTTGAAATAATTTCCAACATCATGCTATGAATTTCATAAAAGCCTGTGTTATGAAGCTCCAGACAAGCTTTCTGGATTGGAACAAAATATTAAATGGAAGGTTGAGGATGGGGAATGGGAAAGTTTTTGCAATAAGACTGCTGGAAAAAATGACATTATTCCGGAACATGAAAATGAAATTAGACATGGGAAAAGGGACAAGATGGGTTGGGCTTCTCTTTTTTGCTATATTCATGAGTTCTCTTTCCTTCATTGGTGTGTGTGTGTGTGTGTGTGTGTGTGTGTGTGTGTGTTTTGTTTTGAGTCTTAGTAATTGGGTTTGGATTTTTAGCATGTCAATTCTATTTTTACTTTTTTCTCTGAGCCCCATGCCTAGGACTGAAATTACTAATTGGATAAGAATATGGCTAGCCACTACATATACAAGGTCTAATTACATATAAAAAAGGAATACAGCAATAGATGGTTTATAGAAAATACAAGGAGAATGGAGTGTATGGTGCAGTTATAGACATGCAAGTGAAAGGTTATTGATTTTAACCTCTTTTCCCTTTCACTTTTGTAAAGTTCTAGAGGATTTCCATGGCTAGTGGACATTTTCAAAGGCATAATAGTAGTCTAAAGGAATCTTCTCACTCCAACTTCAGTAAACACACTGGTCTTGGTGAGTAATCACTAGGACAGAAACAAAACAATTGAAAAGGTAATGATTTTAACTTGTTGTCTGGCTAGTTGAACAAACATGTCTGTAGGTCTGACTTATGGAAGATGTAATTTACTTCTGGATTTAGCTACTCAAAAAAAGAAAAAGAATTTTGACCACACCTATACGTAGAAGAAGTGACATAGTGGTGACTATTCAGGAGAGAGCTATTAGATCAAAGTAAAAAAGAAGTAATCAGTCTTACAGATAATGAGGTCAGAAAAAAATGGCAGGACTTGTTTGAGTAACGAAGAGTGAAATGACCAGTCAAGTGTACAGTAACAGCAATATTGCTTTAAAAATGACTTTGAGTGAGTAAATCATTTGGATGATTATAAATACTTATCTATAAGAGACATAAGAAGAAAGACACTATCATTATCCAGAGAAAGAACTGATAAATAGATGTATGGAATAATTTTACATATATGTGTACACAGTACACACACATGTATACCTATGTGTGTTTAATGGTAGCCATCTCAGCAGAAGGGTAGGGTAGGGGGAAGGCAGAAGAAAGGGAAAAATACATGATAACTTTATTATTTATTTAAGATGAAAGCATGTTGTATAGATTTGCAGCTTCACATTCCGTCATCTTTTTATTGTACTGGGTTATGGAAATGCTTGTTTCATTCCATGAATTTGAAATAAGCTTTTTTTCAAATTTATTTATTTATTTGTTTTCAGTTTTCAACAGTCACTTCTATAAATTTTAAATTCTCTTCCCCTTCCTCCCTGAGACTACATGCAATCTTATATGGGCTCTATACATACATTCTTATTAAACACATTTTACATTAGTCATGTTGCATAGAAGAATTAAGATGAATGGGAGAAAGCATGAGTAAAAATAAACAAAACCAAACATAACGAAAGAGAAGATAATCTTTTTTTCTCATTCTGACTCTACAGCACTTTCTCTGAATGTGGATGGCATTTTGCATCGTGAGTCCTTTGAAAATGTTTTAGGTCTTTTAGGTCCTTGCTTTGGAGCACTGTCTATCAAAAACAGTCATCGCAAACTGTGACTGTTACTGTTCATAATCTTCTCCTCGTTCTGCTCATAAACTTTTTTTAATCAAACAAATAACAAAGCAAAACAAATAATGTAAATGGGTAAGACAGATAAAAGAGATAAACCAGGAGCCCACAGCTAAGTGTAAAAAATAGCCCAGTGGATGGTATCGTCAGACTACCAGGTGTGACATAAGGAACTCTTCAGAGAAGTAGCAAGCAGAAACTTCAGAGGCAGAGAGATGGTCCATACAGCCCAAGGTGACCTATTGAGGCTAAATGTGCTTCCACTTCCACATCTGTACTGTGGTCAAGCATGTTCTCTAGATGTTTTTTTTATTCCCATGTGTCCTATCTGACTGAATACATTCCCTTCCACATGTCCTCTTGTTTGCCTGTGGAAGGATGTGTTCTAAAGAATATCCCAGTTATTCCCATTAGTCTTCATATAATTAAATACTTTTTGCTTTGAATCAATGTATCTGTGCTTTAATCAACTGAAGGAAAACTTTGTTTAGGGCTCATGAACTGTAGTTTTGAGGAGATTATGACATAAAATGCATCTTAAACTCTGGTATAACTTTCAAGGGTTAATGGTTGAAGGAATATAGCCTGTAATTGTCTACTTAAATACCATCAAGCAAGTCAATTCAAAACATCCCTTCTCTAACTCAAAATTCCATTAGAAATATATGGTTCTTTCTCTAATAGAAGGCTGTCTGAGGAAAAAGACTGTGGATTCCTTGAGGTTTCATGACTTAGGGATGAGTGTGATGGAGGTTCTCGGTTCTTCGGTTTCTATAGGACTTCAAATCTGTATTATAAAGTAATGGAATCAAGAAGGCAGCAGAGATTGCCAGGAGGAAAAAGGAGATGCTGTGTCATGTGACAGAGAAACCAAGAGGCTCCAACTCATGAATTTAAAAAAAGAAAAAAGGAACAAAGTCCCATATGGGCTGGGTAATCAGACAGCAGCCCAAGCTAAGAGCAATGAAGCCAACAGAGCCAAGAAAATTGCCAGTGTCTGCCACATCCATGGAGAGACTAGGCAGAGAGGGAAACAATCATTTCAAATTATGAGAAATAATTATGCAAAGCTTCCAGCACTTTACCCTATTTTCCCAAGTTTGCAAGCAGAGCATTAGAAAAAGGGAAGCTTCCCTTTTTAGTTATTCTTGGGAAAGGGAAGGTGGAAAGGTATGTATTTATAGAAGGAGTACTGATGATGTTTCAGTTATTTTATAATTCCATTTCTTTTCCAATTAAATACCTTTGCTCATTCCACGATTCTACTTGCCTGAATTCTATTAGCAAGGTAAAACTCATTATCTAGATGAGATAACTTGAAGAATTCCTAGTTTTTGACTAGGATGGGAGTTCAAGGCAGATAAAAATTTAATAGTTACTGCCAACAAATTTCCCCAACACATATTACCATTACACCATGAAGGAACTAAGCACTCTTCCGAGTTCAGTTACTTCTCAAATATTTGTAAAACTCCTAGTCTAATCACTTCTCTCCCTTAACTCTTTCTCCTGCATTCTATTTATCTGGGCCTATACTGAATCCTCTCAGTAGACTGTAAGTTGTTAGCATACAGGACTGTTTAATTTTCATTTTCTTTCAATTCTCAGCATCTAGCATGGTATCTTGCAAATAATAAGTGCTTAAGGGAATGAAATTTGTTTAAACCATCATAATCAAAGTATGATGGTATGGTCCATCAAGTCCAGAAGAATTTATTCATTATTTACTCAATATTAAGCACTTAGGTAGGTATGGGATATATAATGAAAGCAAAAGTAGTGTGCACCCTCAAGGGGCTCACATTCTAATGGGGGAGGCACAATATGTGTGTGTGTGTGTGTGTGTGTGTGTGTGTGTGAGTGTGTGCATATGTGTGACATGAGTTATATACTAGAGGAAATATAATCTCAGTGCAAAAGGCAGGTGGGGTAGGGGTAAATTCTCAGGAAAGACCTCTTTAAAAAGTTGGGGTTTGAGCTGAATTTTGCAGAAAGAAAAACTAAGAGGTGAAAATGAAGAAGAAGAGGTAACCAAACAAAGGCTCAGAATTGAGTGAGGGAGAACCATGTGCAAGGCTAAATATGTTTCATTTCCACATGTGTTCTGTGGCCAAGCGTGTTCCCCAGATATGTACTTGTTCCCATGTGTTCTATTGCAAGTTGGGCAGTGTAACTGGATTGTATGTTGTGTATAAATGGGTGTGTTGGGGAAGATTTACAAAGACTAGAAAAGTAGCAAGGGACAAAGGTCTGAAGGGGAGATTTGAGCTCTGATCATCTGACTTCAGTCAACGCTTTTTGTATCGTGCTATTGGCTGAACTAAATATGACATGGAGAATTCTTACCAAGAATAGAATTCCTCACCTGTCCCCTCATTCATCTTTACATATCTTTTTTAAAATTTATTTTTATTTTTAATTCATGTTATGAAACAAGCATTTCCATAACACAGTGAAACTTAAAAAAAAATGATTGCCCATGAAACTGCAACTCTATTGCTCTTCTTTATTTCTATTCCTTTTAAATTTATAAAGTTATTGTGTAAATTTCTTTTTTTCAATCTTTTTTCTTCCCTCCCCCTACCCTAGCGATGACTACTGTTAACCACAAATATGTATATATGTATAAAATCTTACTATATGTAATTCTATTTGTATCTTTTCAAAACATCAACCAATCTACTTGAATCTCATTTCTAGTTCATTTTTGGGCTGCCTCATTTCAGTTCATTCACTATCGTTTATACTTCACACATTCAGTCCAATGAAGTTGTGTTGTTATAAAAGATCCCTAAGAAAAGATCAACTTCCATTTACAGCTCAGCATTTGTATTTTAATCTAATTCTCTATTGCTTCAGTATATTTTCAGTTATATTAGACATAATTTTTGAATAGAAAGGCTTACAAATGTTCAAGATGCAAGTAAAATATCATAACTGGAAAGAGGCTTCCCTGTCTAATATTCTCTCCCTGAAAAATAAATATATTTCCTAGGTAATGTGGGTATGGAAAAGAGGAATCAACCAGGGTGGGGGAGAGGTGAAGTTGGAGAAGAATTATGCAAACAATTTCTGTATTAGTAAAATGAACTTATACAATTTAAAACTATAATTGTAAACAAAGCTAATTAGTTTTATACCTAAAACCTTATGTGAGATAAGTCACAGCAATTTGTTTTTTTAAAAATAAATAGCTTCTACTGAACAAGGATTATATGGCAGACCAACTCTGTTGCAAATGAGAAATACTTAGATGAAAAGAATAGTAGGCTTATGGATTTACAGATGGAAGGGAAGATAGGACTCAGTTAATTCAACCCCCTCCTTTGAAAGATGAGAATCTGAGACCAGGAGTGGTTAAGTCATTTGCCTATGGTCATACAGTGGTAAGCGATATTGTCCCAATATCCTTTAACTCCAAACGTAGTCTTTATTCCACTGCATCAAAAAGCAACACTATTTTTCAAGATCTTCGTTAGATACTTTCCACTGGTAAGTGGTCTTTGAAGGTTGCTATGTTTAAAATATCTATATCTATATCTATATCTGTATCTGTATCTGTATCTATATCTATATCATTCTGATAAGCTACTTTGAACTTAGCTAGACTGCTCATTCCTGGACCTGAGATAGAAATCCAATGTGGAGAGTATGTCTACTGTTGGTGCTGTCTTGAGACCCCAGAGGCAACTCTGGTCCATGATATGAAAACACACTAGAGTGGGACTTCAATGCAGAAAGGTACTAAGCTTAGGAAAATGGTTTCCGTTCCAAAGGGAGCAATGAAAGAGTTAATAACAATGGCAAGGCTCTAAAGAAGATGCTGAGATATGACAAAAAATGGTGAGTAGAGCTCTACCACTGCCCCTGGTGTTCCTGAATATTGGAAGCCCCAGTTCAATTCCTTAATCAATATTTATTAAGGTACAGGCCTTATGTTAGGAATTAGAGACATAAATACATGAAATGAAATCATTCCTGCTATCAAGGAACTTATATTCTAATGGGGAGACAACATATGTATGTGTGTATGTATATATTCAATACACACACATATATATATATATATATACATTTACAAATATGTGTGTGTGCCTGTGTGTGTGCCCGTGTGTGCACAGAGATAGGTAACACAAAGAATAAAGAAAATATATACACATAAATGCAAAGTAGTTAAACACAAGGCAGTTGGGCAGGGAGAGCATTTGCATTTGAGAGGATAGGAAAGAAAGGCTTTATCTAGAAGATAATGCTTGGATTAAATAGGAAAAAGAGGATTCTTAGAGGAGGCAGTGAAGAAATGCATTTTAGGGATTGGGAAAAGGCAGAGCAAGAGCACAGAGAAGGGAAACAGAGTCTTATGTTTAAGGAACAGAGAGAAGGCAAGTTTGGTTGCCTCTGGAGTCTGGGAGAGGATGTAATAAAGGGTCTTAGTTCATAAGATTTTGGGGACATTCTACATACCATAAAAGTGGAAAGATACCTTGCAAAGGACTCTGAGAAATAAACAATGTCTTTGTATTTGATTGTAGAGGTTGTAGGAAGTCACTGGAGTTTTTTGAGTGGGAGTGTGACATGATCGATTTTCTAACCCTGACTACTATTTTGGTTTTGTTTCAAGGGAATACATCTCTGGTTTTATCATGTAAATTAGTAGAAAAATATGACTTCTCTATAATCTCCTGAACTTAGCCACACCTATTCATACGCATAAAGTGAGAGAAAAGGCACTCTCTTCTAAATTAGCATTACTGATAGGAGCAAAAAAAGCACTTAAGCATGAAAACTGTATCTTTAGTATAAGGGGAACTGCTTGACAGTCAGTGAAAAACAGTATGAAATTATCAAGCACGTATTCATTTTCGTTTACATTTAAATTTCCAGAAGAAAAATAATCTTAAAATGATCCCAAACATTTGGAGTACTTCCGAATTAGTATTCTTTGAAGCATGAAGATAAATTGAATCCAGGATGATGCCACAAAAGCACCAAAAAGTCATAAAACTGCTGAGTGCATACAACTGTTGAATGTTTAGTCTATGAGCTCAGCAAGTTTCCTTGGACTAAGAAGATGGAGATTTTATTGCAGATGGGCAGAATGTTTTAAGTTAGTGTAAGGCTGTCAGTTTGAGAGTCTTGGGCGGCTTAGCGTCTGGTACCTTGGTTAATTCCTAAAATACAAATGTCAACCACACTTAATTGGGAATGAACTTTTAGTTCATTGTAAAGGGTTATAAAAGAATAAATGCTACCTCCCTGGGTTCCAGTCCCCTACATCACTGTGACAGTCAGCTATGGGTGAACACTTAATAAGCTGCTTATCCTAGTAAACTTTTATGTTAGGCAGCTGGGAAATCCCAAGGATGCAATATGTTCGACTACACAGTAGTTTGTGGTAGCAAATCTTCATGCATTATCTTAAAAATATTTATTTTTTTCTATTTTTTGAAGGGCCTACAGGCTTTAGTAATGATGCTACAGAAATCAGATGTTAATAATTCCCCAGTGGGGGGGGGGGGGGGCAGGGACAACAAAAGAAGACTTTTCATAATCATTGGACGTTAAAAGAGTTCACATGTTAATTTGGATTTATGGTTTGCCAAGCCAGTGACTAGGTTGTATAATCTCCATTTCCTTCATAATAAAGGCACTCAGGGATCAAATCTAAACCTGGCACTCTCTACTAGGCCTAATCTAGGTCCACAAGGGGGTTTCATTCTTGTTTATGTTTAATTGCATTCTCAAGACCACACGTGTTACACTACTCTCCAGAATACCCCTCCCTAACTCCTTCCATTACCAATCTTTTATTTATCCATTTTAACTACATAAGACCCAATATACTCCTGCTAACAAAGAAAAGAATCAGCCCAACTTATATATCTCCCTTGATTTTCCATCAGAACAAGGATGTGCTTCTACATATTTCTGTGTCCATACATGCACTTGTGTATGTGGAGGGCAAGAGTGAGTCGAGGGTAAAGGGAAAGGAAGCCTAAGATAAAACTTGGCAGTTAGCTCCTTGAGTTGTCTAGGTAAAAGCACGGAGAATAGGAGATAAGTAGTAGGAATGGGTGTTGAATGGAAAAAGGGGAAATATAAATGCTTCATGTGGAAAGTTAGACCTCTGGAGCATAAACTGCCAGGAATACTGGGAAGAAAAATCACTGGGCTTGCCCAGGGTGCCTAGTCTCATTACTGTGGCAGTATGGTCTACTTAAAGGCCTTTAAACTTTTTCTCCTGACCTGGAAACCAAAATTGAAACTCTGTCCCTGTCATTTACCACTTAATTTCCATAGGTCTCAGTTTTTTCAATTCTACCATGAGAACATTGGGTTAGATGACCTCTGAGTTTCCTCCCAGTTGTATATTGATGATTCTGTGATCCTTCTAAGAGATAAGACTAAATTTATCCAAGGCTATAATTACCAAATCAAAACAGTTCTTACTTCTAGTTACCCTGACAGAGTGCTGGACAAGTCCAGAGCCTGAAGTTCCAAAGACACAGTGGTCTTTCTTCTCATCTAAGGAAAAGTCTCTCATCCCTGGAGTTTCATCTTTGCCTTGGGTTATCAAGGCATGATTGCCCCTGGCTATGTACTTACTGCAAGAGGCAGTTGGAATAGTAGATGAGAATAGGTCAAAGGCCTACTTTAAATTTGGGAAATTCTTATGTATGCAGGCTATGTGACCCTAGGAAAATCATCTTAGTGCCCCAGGCAGTTCTCCAAGATTTGCTGATCTGCATAAGGTGGAGGGGTTTTCTACATTGGTCTGATATTGTTGGTCTAAAATGTGTGTGAGTGTATGTGTGTGTGCATGTGCACATGTATCTAAAGGACCCTGTTCATAAGGAGAACATGAGAAGGATAGTTTGACTAGCTGAACTGAAGCTTTGGTCATTCAGCCTGGGGTCTTTTCAACTTCTTCCTTGAAGACAATTAGATATTTCTTCCCAAGATCTCATTCTAGTAGTTCAGAATGCTGGATCAAAGAAGTGAGAATTCACAACATCCAATTTTCCTTTCATGTATGAGAAAAATGGGACTCTGAGTAGTCAAGCAATTTATCCAGACGCTTCAGTTCAATTATTCATGTCATTAGGCACAGAACAGGCATTGATAAACACTAGATCTATGTATAGAGGTACCATTGCCTCTTATCCTTAGAGAAGTACTCACATACTGATTTCATAAATGTGAACCTAAGCCCTGAGGGGCTCATTTTCAAATCTCCAAGGTCCAAACATTTGAAACATAGTGGTCAAGTCATTCAACTGTCCAATGAATAGGTCTATATGGATGATTAGGGTGGTGGTGGAAAATTTTCAAATGACCAGAACTCCTCCCATCTTCAAGCAAAAGACTATTTCAAAAGACACCATTAGACTGTGAGTTTCTTGAGAACAGGGATCATTTTTTGCCTTTCTTTGTATCCCTAGAACTTAGCACAGTGCCTGGCACACGGTGGTAAAACTTACTATTGACCAAGTGTAGCAGACAATAGATTAGGGCCTTTCCTTTCTGTCACCAGCTATTTAAAATATGGGAATATCATCTTTAATTTTCACCACATGACACTATCTAAAAGGCCAACATGGCTAGACAAATCAGGAGATCAATAGTCATTGTTTAATGTTCTCAATTTGACTTAATCATTTTCTGTAATTTCATATTTGGAATGAGAGTGAGTTGGCCTCTCCTATTGGTCCATGGGGCAATAAAAAGCAAATTAATAAAGTGTAATACCCATCTACAGATCTAAGGAAGAAAATATTAAATGATGTAGGTAAAGTACACCTTGGAAATTTTTGTGAGCCCCCCTTATGGAGGAAAGTGAATTAAATAGGGTATTATTGCATGTCTGAACCTATAATGATGTTCACTATGTCAGACTACAAGTGTGGCAGGAATAGGCAAAAATGCTAGCAAGGGCATGGGCTCCAGGAACTTTAGATCTTTAAACCCCTTTAACACGTTTGCAGTATGCACAGATGCAGACACTTATTCCGTTTTTATTCTGGAGTCAAAAATTTGTCTTTGCCTTGTACAGTATATAGTCAGATGCCAGAAATAGCTCACCTTTATGCATTGTGACATCATTTTCAGTAACTCTAGCTTAAGATGATAATATTCTCAGGAATTGGCATTGGAAGGAATCTTAGAGATCATTTGGTTGAACTCTTTTTGTTTTATAAGTAGGCAAATTTAGACCCAGAGAAGGGAATGTACTTGTCTAAAGTCATGTTGCTCTTCTACCATGTATTCCTTTTCATGATCGTGTTTTGGGTTTTCTTAGCAAAGATACTGGAGTGATTTGCCATGTCCTTCTCCAGTTCACTTTATAGATGAGAAAATTGAGGTAACAAGGCTCAGGGTTGCCCAGGGTCACATAGCTAGTGTCTGAGGCTTGATTTGAACTCAGTAAAATCAGTGTCCTGAACTTCAGACCTGGCACTCTATCCAGTACACCACCTAAGCTTCCCTCTCTAAAGTCATGTAAGAGGGAAATAATGAGGTGAGGATTTAAATCCAGTTACCCTGACTCTAGCATACAGTAGTATTTTCCAGTTCCATTGTAGGGGGGGGGGACAAAGAAACAAGTAAACAAAACACTGAGTTAGGAATTATGAGAGACTTGGGTTTAAATCTCAGCTCTGACCCAGTGGTATAGCTATCAGAAAGGAATTTAATTTCTGAGCCTCAGTTTCTTGACTTGTAAAATGGGAGAATTGCAGTTATGGTATCTTCCTCAAGACTGTTGTCAGCATAACTGCTTACATTGCGAGTTATGATTAATCCTATGAGATACATGGTCTGTGATATTCTCTGCATTTTATAGGTAAGAACAGTGAAATGGCAAGAATTGAAAGGACATGTCCAAAGTCATGCAACTAGTAAATGGTAGAGCTGGGGTATGACCTCAGAATTCTAAACTCCAAGTCCAGTGCTCTTTCAGAAAGCTTTGTAGCTATGTGCACAGATCTGGATATGGGAAAAGGTCCAACCCATGGAATCATGTTAAAAAAAAATCCTTACACCATGATTTATTTGTATAAATAATGATTTATGATCAGCACATAGTTCTCCTTTGATATCTCCTTCAGATATGCAAATTATACAGTTCATCAATTTAAAACCCAGTAACATCAGCTTTATCTCTTTCCATTGTGACAAAGGGAATAATAGCCAAAAAGCTTTGAGTATTTAATGACTCATAGTCCTTACAGTAACTTTTAATGGCAAATGGCATAATAGATGAATTTTGAAGACATTTGATTGTCATCAGATAACTGATTGAGCTTTTTCAGTTTATGTGATGCTGAATACAAAAGTTAACTTGACCATAGCACTTAAACATACTGAAATAAGAGAATCTTAATCATTTTTCAAAAATAAAGAGAAAATGATGGAAAATATGGAATAATGGACTGGGATTTAGGAGCTTTTCTACCAATTTGCAACTTAACCTTGATCAAATTGCCTTATCCCTATTATTTTGTATTGCTTTTCAGTCATTTCAGTTATGTCTGACTTTTGTGACCTTATTTGGAGTTTTCTTGATGAAGATACTGGAATGGTTTGCTATTTCCATCTCTAAGCTCACTTATTGACTGGATTCATTTCATCCAGGTAATCCCAAGATCCTTATCTCTCCAAAATTGTTGATGGATAATTCCAGGATTGTGGTGGTGATGGAAAGGGACCTAAAATTCAATCACAAAAGTACACATAGAAAATAATTGTGCAATAACTCTGGGCAAGTCATTTAATGTCTTAGGGTCTCAATTTCCTCTACTATTAAATGAGATTAGAAAGTAAAAAGTCTCTGAAATTCCTTCCACTCTAGATCTATAGTCCTAAATTAGGGTCTTCAGGGAACTGAGCATTTGGAATTTGCCCTAAGATAGCAAATTCTTCTGCTGTGACAGTCAATGACTTCCCAAAGTATGTAACATTCCCCCAAAGTATCTAACACTAGGGAAATCTGGCTCAATGTGCATTAGAGATTCCACAATATTCCAAATAATTCTTCTGTTGTAAAGGTAGTTTGCTTAGCATGGCTCCCTTTATTTGCAATTTCAATTCTACAAATGCTTTCATAGATTTTAGGGCATTCCCCATTGAGAAAAGTGAAATGCCTGCTAAAGCAGCTGGGATGTATACAGTGGAGTCCATGATGAGCACAGAGCAGGAACTCAATAAATATTTGTGAAATTTACTTCACTGAGGACTAGTTTCCAAGGAAAACATTTACTACTTTCAAAATTGATGGAAGACTAAACAGAGAGCTACTTCCCGTGTGATATTCCTGTATTATATAGAAGAAAAGGAAACTCACTAAGAAGTCAAATGAGAAGAGCTCATTTTTAAAACAAATTAAACGACCAGAACACTATTTTCATTACATTTGAATAACACTTCAGAGTCTTCACAAACATTATCTCCCTTGTTGTTCCTGACCTATGAGGTGGTCAGCTCAGACAGCTTTGGAGTTGGAGGACCAGGTTCAAAAACTGTCCCTCTCACTTGCAGTATAAATGATGTGGCAAAATCATTTAATCTCTTTGGGTCTCTGTTCTGTCATCTCTAAAATGAAAAAAAAAAAGTTCCAAGGTCCCTTCTAGACGGTCAGTCAACCCCATCAACAAGCAATTATTAAGTCCTTACTATGTGTCAGCCAGTCTGCTAGACACTGAGCATACAATAGGGGAGAGAATTAGAGATTCCCTTCTTCTAAGAAGTTTACATTCAATTGAGGAGATGATGTGCACCTATAGAAGTACATATATTGAAAATAAATTCTAATTTTCATGGGGAGGAGAGGGTTATAGCAACTGGGGGCAGGGAATAGGGAAAATCTTTATAGAAAAGGTGATCTTTGAGCTGGATTTTGAAAGGGAACAAGGGATTCTAAGAGAGAAGATGGAAATGGAATGAATGCTAAGCATGGGTGACAGTGCAAAGATACAGAAAGAAAGAATGGAGGGTCAAGTATGAGAATCAGCTAAAAAATCAGTTCTCCTAGACATTAGAATATGGTCCAACTCTAATCCATGATCCTAGGGATTTTGTATTTTATAAACTGGGAAACTGAGAGAATTAACATGGCTTTTTCTCATGCTATATGCCAGATATATGGTGAAGTCAAAACTTCCAACTCTTTAGTTTAGTTCTTTCTACTTCACTGAATTGCTTCTTAAAAATAAAAACAAATAAACAAAATGAAAACAAAACCTAGAACCATTCTGTTTTCTTCCTACACCATAACCTTCAGAGATTTTCATCCCACAGGCTTTAATGACTCATTACTAGTCCTACTCGTATCCAAAGGTTGTGCGTGTGGTACTCATTAAGAGGGAGAAAAATGGTCCAGAAATGTATCTGTTTCCCCCAAGAAGGCTGGAGTCACTCCCACCAAGTGGGAAGCCTTAGTTAGAGTGGAGAGGATGGAAATGAGCTGGAAGAGGAAGCAACAGAGGAGCTGAAGAATTAGTGGGTGGGGGTGGTTATTTACATGATCTCTCCTCACTCCATCAACTTTATTACTCACCCATGTTCAGGGCTATTATTCCTTTTTCCCTGATATTTTCCTTGGATAAGTTGGCTCATTGTGAGGCTGACATTCACGGGCTTTGGGGGATTCACTTCCCCTGAAGGTTAGGTATATTTTTGTGAGAAAGGGGCCTTGGATGCACAGTCTTTCCAAACCAAATTAAATATAAATGTGAACATAATGAGACACCAAAAAGAGAATTGTTATCATTACCTGGATATAAATGAAGAAACAGAAAAACCTGCCTAGTAATTGCACCCGGTGTTTTTATTGCCATGTGGTTCCTGAAGTGCTTGGAATGAGCAAAGACTTTTCAGTGACTGGGAGGGAGGAATGCTAGATGGGGGAGAATGGGAGAAAGTGTTGAGCCTGGGACCTGGAGGGTGAGAGGGTAGTCATAAATACCTGTGGTTGTGGAAGGTTTAATAAGAAAAAAAAAGCCCTCAGGTTTCGTGTGTGTGTGTGTACATATAAATATATATATATACACATATATATGTATGTATGTACATATGTGAAGGTGCACATGTATATAAACTAAATAATTTGGGTACTTAACTTTAAAAAAAAAGAAAAATCATTCAACTCCCCTGCCCAGAACCTATGCTTTATCTTAAGATAAAGAAAAATATATATTTCATATATTTATGTGGAGAGAGAGAATGAGAGGGAGTGAGAAAGAGAGAGAGAGAACAATGAATTTGTGATTTTAAACAGCCACTCTAGGTTGGTAGAGTGCTAGAATTGGAGGCAGAAAGACCTGTGTTCAAATCCAGCCTCAGAAATTTAATGGCTATGTAACCCTGGAAAAGGCACTTAACCATTGTCTACTTCAGTTTCCTCATGTGCAAAATGAAGGATAATGGCAACACTTATGTAATGTTAATTAGATCTTTCCCACTCATTAATAGGTCTCAAGTACCTTTTGTTCATCTCTATTGAGGCACTGGGTCAGAGGGTCCTGTCCTCCAGCTCTCAGAAAGTGTATAGATACTCTGAGGTGAGGTTTTACTTTGGGACTTACTCATTGAAGGTGTTTATTTGGCCAAATGAGACTCTGGGAAACTGCTAAGGAGACTTTGAAAACCCAAATGTTGGTGTTTCTCTCTTTGGTAACTGTGTATGTATATATGGTCAGACAGTTGGATCTTTCTGTTGATCTTTGATGCATGTACTGCTTATGGTCAGACATTTGGAAGTCCTGTCTGTTGGTTGATCTTTGTTTCTCTGTTTGTATTTTTTCTGAAGTTCAGTGTGCTGACATTTTCCCTTGAACTAAGTGATTGATATATGTACCTGATT
Source organism: Bettongia penicillata ogilbyi (assembly GCA_023548195.1). Lineage (NCBI taxonomy): Eukaryota > Metazoa > Chordata > Mammalia > Diprotodontia > Potoroidae > Bettongia > Bettongia penicillata. The sequence goes on along the minus strand of JAJHZJ010000939.1, from coordinate 273,693 downwards.
AAAGTGATTGTTGACCCCTCAAAAGTTGCTTTCCTTTTAGAAGAACAGATCTAAGAACCTGTATAGCAGGCCCTCCTGGATGTGTTGGGGTCCTTGCAGTTACGACTTCTTGTCCCATGGTTGATGGGAGGATAAAATGAGATACTATTTGCAAAACTTAAAGTGTTATATAAATGTAGTGATTATAATAACTATGTAAGTATAGATAGATATGTATGAGCATTTCTCACTCTATCTCTATCATCTCTGTCTTATCTTTTTTTCCTCTATCTTCAGTCAACATAATCCCAAGGCGGAATAGACTACCTCTCAAGATTGGCAGCGAGGTCCCTAAAGGGGGAATCATAGACTTAGAGTTGGGAGAAACCTTAAAAATCATTGAACCTAGTTTACTCATTTTACAGATGTGAAAACTGAGGATTCAAGTGCTTAAGAGAGTTATCCAGAGTCCAGCAATTAGTAAAAGGTAGAACTGGGACACAGATAGGTTCTCCAACCACAAAGTCAGCGTTGTCCTTACTGTTCCACACCCATCTCTTCACTTGAAGGATGGTCTGGAGGGGTTTCCTGTCCAGGTGTGGGTTGGATTATGTGACTTTTGAAGTTCCTTTCAGCCTTGAGAGTTTTGATTCTGCATAAGTTTTTGTGGGTGAAATCATCTACACACCAAAATAAATGTCTTCCCCTGTAAAAATGAAAAAGAAATTAAACCATATGATTTCTAAGATCCTTCCCAACTTTAAGTCTGATCAGTCTATGACATTTTTTAGCTAGTGGCCCCACATCTGTGAGTTCTGGGTAATCTATAGGGACTTGTTCATCTATAGGTAATCTATACAGTGGTTTTCTAGGAGGCTTAAAGGCAAAGGCTGAGCACACAAAATTTATGCTACTATAGAAACAGCCCAGGAAGAATCTGGTTTAAAACCCAGTCCTGAGCCCCAGACCAGTCTTATGCTCATCCCATAATGTTCTAGTTCAGGACAGAAAAACATGGACTACAGAATCTTTCCTCTCAGCATGAGTGATGACCTTAGTGGGAGTAATGATAAAAATTATATTAAAAATGTTTTGAAAGTGAAGAAACATGTGGCATATTTTCTAATTTAAAGGCCTCCTAATAGAATACATAAGTATGTTTATTGAAAACTTCCCTGTTTCAGTGTCCTGGAATTATAAACAGTCATTTACAACCCTCTCCAAATATTTAAATACAAGGGAGACTATTTCGTAAATACTGCATCATTTAAGGCACTTCTGAAGATTCTACTCCACATTGGACATTTTTAGGTCATTAAGGGTAAAACGAATGTTTAATGATAATAAAGCATTCCACTGAGTAAATAATTGCACTTCAAGCTCTGCCAAATAACCTAAACCATCACCACACATGAAGTCCACATGCTCAAGAGCCATGTTCATTTCCTTTACGTGCAGTAATTGTTATAACGTGGGCTTACCCCATTATTCAACTGCTTCTTGTAGCTCTTTGTTCTGAGTTCTGATGAGATTTGCAGATGAGATGATGAACATCCTAAGTTCATTCAGTAGGGAAAGAAAGAGAACTTAAAAAAAGAAGACTGAATTGTGGTGTTCCGATTTGGGAAAAATATTAAAAGTCATTTTTCTCTTCAAAAAATGCTGCCAATCAAATAGGAAGAAATATTTTTCAAGATTGGGTGAATTCATGAGAGAAATGGGGCAAATACTGAAGAGCGGGAAGTAATTACAGGGGGATTAGAGGAAGAAAGCATGCAAATGGGACCATTTTGTTCTAAATTAAACTCAACAAATATTTATTACACAACTCCTATTTTCAAGTCACTGGGATATATAGATATAGCATAGGAAGGAAAGTATATTTTTACATATTTTTTATAGGTGTAGGACTATAGATATACTGAAAAAGAAAAAAGATGACCAGTCAAAGTTCTCTCAAATATTTAAACAGGAAGCAATTGCTTTCACTTTGGGGAGGATCAGGTAAATCTTCATGGAGAAAATTGTACTTGCGTTGACTTTTGAAAGAACGGAAGGTCTGAAACATTTGGAGAGAATCCATTCTAGACATAAGAAATAATGAAGAGCAGGAAGAAAAATGGAGAGAGAAGTACTGTAGACCAGTCCATTTGGAATATAAAATATGTAATAGGGAGTGACCTGATAAAAATAAGAAAAGGTAGTCAAGAACTCAATTGTGGAGAGTGCTGAGTGAAAGAAAGTGGAATTTATATACCAATCAGTAGGCAATGGGGAGCCACTGAAGTTTTTGTTTTTAATAAAAGACAGGTATCAAAATATTCTATTAGCAAGATTAGTCAAGAAAGCAAAAAGACCTGTTATGAAACCATTACCATACTCTAGGCAAGCAGAGGTAAGGACCTAATAAAGACTGGTTGTAGTAAAAGTAAAGAAAAGGAGATGGCTGTGAGAAATATGTTGAACTTGGTAATAGAAGGAAGGCAGTTAATAAAATGTGGGGGATGGTGAGGAAATAATCAAAGATAATACCAAGATCATGAGTTTGGGTGACAGGGAGATTGGTGGTATGGCCAGTGGAAATCAAGATTTTTCATGCACATAGAGGATCTGGGAACAATATATGTTTTTTTGTTTGTTTGTTTTTGTGGGGAGGGATATGTTTAAATATGGAATGTAGAAGTATAATGGGAATGCAGAAGTTCTTTTATAGACTGTTTGACCTAGAATTTATGAGTAATTTAGATATGAACTTTGTCTTCCTATGATCTCAGGTTAGTATCATCATTATCCAAAAAAAAAAAAATGCCTAGTTCTCTGCAAGATACAGTATAAGAATTAAATAATTCTGATAGTCAATTTCTGGATGTAGGCAAAAGAAGAGAGTAACAGAATTACATGGAATTTCCAGAATTTGTTTTTATTGGTCAATAATCATGAGGAATATCTTAAGGTCAGCAATAAGAAAACTGGACAAGGCAATTATTTGGTCACATCCACCTCTGTTGCTTTCACAAACACGAAACCTGACTCTATCATCTATCTTTGTTTATATCTAATATTCTCATTTCAGACCACCATTAATTTCTCTGAAGTCATTGTTTTCCATTAATGACAAAGACAATGTTGTTTTTTTTTTAATGTGTGCTTCAAAATGTTCTCATTGTAATTTATTTAATGGTATTATTGCAATTGAAATAGGTTATTATTATGATAATAGGATATAAATTAGTATGGACATCTCTTTCTAATATTGATTTTTATCTGGCTCCATTCTATCAATAAAATATTTCTGTTTCAACTATAATAACCTATTATTATTAATAAAAATAAATATTAATAAATTAAAATTTAGCAAATTATATTTATTAATATTACTATATATGATTTATACATATCATTATTAAATTATAATATATTATTGATATTAATAATGTAGTCATTAATATTATTAATTAATAATATAATTATTGATACCATTGATTAATTAATTAATGTTCCAAGAAGTTGATTTTTATTCCTCACAAAATTTATTTCCCATCTCCTCCTACTCTGTTAGTGCTACTGCTTTTCTCTCTAAATCTCCAGAGTTATCTGATCTAAACCACAGGGCCCATGGCCTTGAAGCTAACAAGTTACTTGATTGGTCATTCATGAGCCAAGTATATAGACACATACCTAATGGTCTAGCATTGGGACAGATTTCCAGTTTCATTAATCTATTACAATTCTCTTTAACCTACATGCTAGAATTATGAGGAGCTGGTTTGAATGTTGTGATCAGATGAGGGTTAATTCTGTGTGGCACCCTCTAGACAAAACATATAACATAAAGAAAAATATTGTGGACCAAACTACACTATGCCCCTTGGAAACATTTGCCTCATGAAGAACCTCTCAGTTTGAAAACAGTAGGTGTTATCTAACTCTTTAATTTCTAAAAAAAGGTAATACTCTAACTGGATAACTGTACCATGTGGGGTTCTACCTTCCTTTCAAGGATCCAATTACTTACTGCCAGAAGGATTTTACTAGACTTAATAGACATACTGCCTAATTCAATCTGGAAAAAATATTTTCCAATAGCAAGGAATCTCAGCTACTTTACTATTACTATTTCCTATTTACACTATACACATGTACCAGCCCTAATATTAACAACACTATTCTATTTGAAACTATCTATAATCCTTAGGAAATCTATTTTTTATGCTGGATAAATATATTGCTACTCTTTGAGATGGAGAAAGGCACAAGGAAAGATATTTTTAAGCCTACTGAATTTTTTAGTTTTCCAATGTCCTGATTCCATGAATATGACTAAATTCTGTTTCAAAATTTCTGGCAATCCTCCCTTCAAAATTGATGAAACAACATACTTATAATGAGGTCTAAGAAAAGAGGATGATATTCCAGGAGTATATAAGGAAATAAAAGTGAAAGTAAGAACCAAGAGAAAGTAGTTAAGGTCTTGGGTAATCCTTTCAGGCCCTAACTTCCATCCTGAGTCTGCAAATACAATTACTTTAAATTTGATTTGATATAGACGAGACAGCACAGGTAGCCCCTTATGTTGGATTTGCATGTGACTTTCAAGTTGGACCCTAGTCCTTTCAGGGGTTAGGATGTTATCTTATTCAATATAAGAAGCCATCACTTACAGGCATAAATGCTGTCCAGTATCTGAGGGAACATGTACCAAAGAATGCTTGTGGTTTACCCATCACTAATCTTCTTAACAGTGAGTCTTAAGTACCACTTGAGCACACAGAGTAATGTTTGGAGAATTAGAAGGCCTTTGTACTACTTTTCAGCTAACTCTTTTGGCTGATGACAGCTGTTCTTTCAATTATTCCTTCTTCTGACCCCATGGTCAACCACAATAGCCTTAGAGATTTCTGGAAAGGGAAATGATTACATTTAATGTATATGGACAAGACCTGCATGTGTGCAAATTAATAGAGGTCCTATGTCCTTTTCTTTTCTCTCTGTTACAAATCGTCCCCCTCCATATGTGACACGCACATCTGTTTACCTACTCTAATGGAGAAAGAAATGGTTATAACAGGAAGGTAAAACATCCAATACTCCCAAGGAATATTTAAAAGAGGAATCCTCTGTCCATCATGAAAACCAAAAATCTTAATGAGACATCCCAGAATGCAATATAAATTGCTTGTTTGACATACTACCTCTAGTTTTGAAGATCTGAATGTTTATAAGTTGATATCAAAGTTTGAATTGGAATTTATAAGTATAAAAAAAGAGAAATTCCTTAGTGGATAACTATAATAAATTTATAATGAAACTAGGACCTGTGATGTCATTAGTATAGAGAATTCCTATATCAAAAATGTTTCTTTGAATGCCGTACCTCTTCATTTTGTCTACATCTAATCTTAATGAATTGCTTAGAGAATTTCTGGTATCTTATTAACAACAGCAATAAAAATGATACTTAATATCAGTGTATTGTAATGTATAGAGATATGCCCAAAGACCTGACTTTGAGTTTGGCCCCTGTCACATACTGGCTATGTCACCTTAAGAAAGTCATTTCATTTCTCAGTATACTCTTTAAGTAACTCATTAAGTTTATACATGAAGGTGCAGGTATTTCTCTGTGTTTGGTAGAAGAGTTTTTCTAATATGGAGCTCCCTACATCAAAGACAAATTTGACTTTTCAAGTTAATAATAACAATAAATTAAAAACAATAACTGAAAAAAGTAGAAATATTTATTAGAACTTAGATTCCACTCATTCCTATGCCATAATTTCTGACACTCAGATATCTACATAATTGGCCAGGGAAAGGCAAGGTGGTAGAAGGGAAAGAAGATTGATTTTGAAGTCCAAAGACCTGAGTTCAAATCACTTTTTGAACTTGCAAACCAGGTGTATAAGTCATATTTTTCTCACACCTAACTGTAAGGTCTTTGAAAGTAAGAGTCTTTTACCTTATTTATTTTTGTATCCTCAACACAATAGTAGTGTCTGACAAATAAGAGGTGCTTAATAAGTGCTAGCTAACTGACATGTGTGTATGGGGTATTCATGGAGGACTAGCACTTCTGATGTGAGGCTTTCTGAGCTCTTTTCCAGGTTGCTTATTGACCTTTGGTATATATCTTTCACCCATCTCTCACCTGTGGATCCAAGAAGTTGTAGCATGCTCAGCAGCCATATCCTGGTAAACCTTCTCAGCAGACTGACTTAAACCAGGTTGAGGGTAATCTATGGGAGAGTTAGGGGGATAGCATGTGAAGACTTCCCCAGGCAGAATAGGCAGATGAGAGCAATTTGTTCCAATGGCCATGATGGTGGCCATAGCAGACTCTATGAAATGCTTGACTTTGGCCAAACATTGTGGACACCAAGGCCATTCACAAGATACTGATCCACCTAGTAGTCTTGTTTTTTGTCCTGCCACTGGACTTGGATGACTCTGGAAGAGAGAGTGAGACTGATGTCTTTGTTTATTCCTGTCTCACTTAGATCCAATTCATATACAAGTCAAGACGTTCTCCCTGGTCATCTTAAAAAACTGAAGGATCCCCAACAATAATAGTAACTGTTGACTGAGTGACTTATAAAATAGATAAAATACTTTCTTAAGAAAAAAAACACAAAATTATAGGTTGTAAAAATATCCATCCTATTTTATAGAAGGAAAAATAAAGTCCCAGAAAGTAAAAAAAATATCTATGGTCATCTAATAGTCTGTGATATTTGCTAACAGCTAGAATAATAGCCCAGTCATCCTGACTCCAAATGAGCCAGTCTTCCCTTTATTATCTACCTACTCTAGTATTTCCTGTTATGCTATGATATGACTAATAAGTATTACCTTGGAACCCATACTTCTCTGTCCTTTAATTTTTCATCACGTAGAATCAACTTGAGAGTAGCAAGACAATTTGGTGAGGAGCAGTGTAAGCGCTGCATAGAAATAATCCAAAAAGTTATACAAAGGATCCTTCTCAATGAAAATAAGAAATATGGGAAATTGGGAAGTTGAGTGAAGATTGGACTTGATAAGTATAGAAGCCCCATTGGAGGGGAAATGGAGCATATAGGGGCAGTGAAATGAAGTGGATTGGGGGGATATAGAGTTAAAATAAGAAAGAGAAGAGTTCTTATAAATATTGTGATGGTAGGTGCGATGATATTGTCCATTGTCCCTCTTTAGATGGGAAAAGAGGCATGCCTGGGGCTCAGCTGAATTTAGGGTTTCTTCAACTTTTCAGGGTTTGACAGACTTGTAGTCTTGCTAGGATAGAACAGGAAGAAGAAACTTCTGAACCTTTGGATATTGTTTCATAGGAAACAGAAAAATTAATTTTCATTTGTTTTCTCAAGGCCAGCTTTAAGTAACATCCTAGAAAAGCAATTGGCCATCATCCTGGCCCTGCTCCCAGAGTACCACAAAACAAAGAATGGTGAAGACAGCTATGGCCTGGGCAAGAAGCCCATCCCAAAGTGAATATTCCAATTCTGAAGGGACTTATGGGAAAAGGAGGTGAAGCTAACCTACAATTGTCTGTGGATTTTATTTCATCTTTTTTTTTTCCCTAGAAAAAGTAATTTTGATGAAAAAGATATCCTCTTTGAATGATCTGGTTTTCTGCTTGGCTCCTCCCAATTTTCTTTAGACTTAAGTGGCCTTATTGGCAAAATAAGGATAATAAGATCTACTTGAAGTCTCAGCTCTAATGCATTGTGACTCTAACCTCAGTTTCCCTGGGGTTTCTTAAACACCACTTCTTCCACAAGTCTTTTTTTATTTTTACAGTTGCTTTTTCTCTTACAAGTTTCAAATTATTTATCAATATATCTTTATATAATAATCTTATCTGTTAGAGATAAACTTGAAGACAATGATTGTTTTGTTTTCTTTTTCTCGTGAATTTAACAGTGTTTTGCACACAGTAGGTGCTTTATAAGTATGATTGGAATGAAATGAATGTATTTTGTGACCTGTAAAGTGATATATACATACAAACATAAATGTGGCTTCACAAAATCTTTCTCATATGTCACATTATGTCACGGAGATGATGACTATGTTTTCACAGACTATGCCAGAGGCCACAAGCTCTCATGGTTCTAACACACTGGAAAAGATTTGATTATATTTCTGATGGCCAATTGCTTCTGCTTTATCTGGGCTAGAATAGCTGAATATGGAGAGATCATTATCAGCTGAATGGCTACTTGGTGCTAAACTGTTTGACAGTGCCAAACCATGAATCAAAAAAATACAGTATGGTCCTTAGTCCTTTATTTCCCCCTTTTGCTTCTATGGTAACCATGGCAAAGTGGTAAGGAAGGGAGCAGAGAGTGCCAAGAATCAAGAATCATAGATACTAATATTATCACCCAGATATGAAAACATCTATAAAAAAGAACTTAGTTTTTTTTATTATTATTTTAAATGGGGACTCTTGTCCAATGTCCAAAGAGGAGCTATATTACCAGAAGAACTGACTCTTGTCTATTTTGACATTCTCACTATAAATTAAATGAGTAGACAATGAAAAATTGAAACTAAATGAGGATAATCCACAGATTCTCCTTGGAGAGATAAATAAAGGGGTTGAAATTGATTTTTATCATATGCCCAAAGGCAATTAAAAACATAATTTTGTGGGACATTTGGGCATCTTGTAATACAACACTTAGAATAAAGATTCAGAAAAAAACATCATGAACATATTTATATCTTGTGTGGCAAAACATTGCAGAAGATGAAGAGATAGAGAAACTATAGAAAAATTTGACATGTTCCAAATTAAATCAGCATATGGTTTAATATTTGATCATTATGATGCAAATAACATGGAAAAAGAGAGTAAAAGGTAACTGGTTTTGAAACTATGGTTTGAGAGTGAAAAATCCAAGAAGGCAATGTAGGTCTATTTTCTTCCTGAAGAAAGTTGGGGGCAATTGATAAAGCAAATATCATATAATACCACAAAAATTGAATGTATTTAATATATTAGTTCATTTCTGTTAAGGGAATTACTTTGAGATCAGTTGTGTATGTATAGTCAAAGCATCAACTTGTTAGAGCAAATTTCATGAATAATGCAAAATTACAGATAAAAATAAGACAAGATATACTATGCAAATGAGACAAATTCTACCTTATATTTTTAAACTGTTGAAAACAAAAAAAGTTGTCAGATAAATATTATCAAGTGAATAAAGAATAACCTCTTACTACCATCATTTCCTTATTTTAAATCAACAGATGTAAAATCATTCACAAAGAGAAAAAAATATCTAGAAACTACCTAAGCCAACAATCACTTGATATGTTTGCCAGAGAGACATATGGTGGCCAAGGAAAGAAGGAAGAAAGAAAATACGTATTCATTAAATATCTACTTTTTCAAGCACTGTGCTAGCACAACCCCATTTCAGAATATAAACTAATCTCGAAATTTTTATGGAGGAGGATGATGCAAAATTATGGGCAGTGACTTCATAAAACAGCAAGAAATAGTAAAAAAAAATCTAATTTATAGAAAATTTGGCTAGACATGCAAATAAACCAGGCCATCCTGAAGACATTTAGCAACGAACATAGAAGTATGAAGAATTAACTAAAGATGGAAAAGATGTCAAGATTTCTAGAATTATTTTCATCTGTCAAAGAAAGTGGCTCATACATTTGATCACTTTATATCTTAGTTCTTTACTCACTGAATTAGGAAGTAGAAATGGAAATAAGAAACAAAGATGAAGCTAAGTACATATAAAATGGGTCTGTGATGGAAGCAACACACTTTTGAGTTAATTGGGAGGAATGAATTCTTAAGTTATCTGGGAAAAAATTAGAGGAAAGAAAATTCTTAGAAAAATCAGAAACCTTATTACTAGTGATAAAAAGAAAAATAAAATAACTGAGAAAATTCCAATAGCTACCAAACAACATACTTACTTTTTCATATTTATGAGTCTCTACGGACATAATTTCCAAATCCAAAAAGGGCATTTTGCTGGAGAGATTAGGAGGAAGTAGGTAAGATTTTGTTGATAATATCTTAAAGTAGATCTCTTCTTTATAATCATACATTTGTAGAAAAGATAAGGTCCTATTGTGTTTATTTGATGAAAATAAAAATGATTTTGTATTGTAAAATGACACCTAAAACCATTTCTTCTAGCAAGTGTCTCCCATACGCATCTTAAAATATATCATTCCCTGAAAAAAAAAACAGAAATAATTTTGTTCAGTGGACTTCTGAATGATTTGGTGAATGATGGTTCCATTAATAGAAATTTAGAATTCAGCACCACAAGATATAAAACAAGGAGACGTACACATACCACAGGTATTTGCCTTCGTTAGTAACGGGCTGCTACATTGCAGAGTGGATAGAGAGCCAGACCTGGAGAAAGGAAGACTTATCTTCTTGAGTTTAAATCACTTAGTAGCTGTGTGACCCTTAGCAAGTAACTTAACCCTGTTTTTCTCAGTTTCCTTATCTATAAAATGAGCTGGAGAAGGAAATGACAAATCACTCTAGTAATTTTGCCAAGAAAACTACAAACAGGGTCACTGAGGATTCAATATAATTGAAATGAATAAATAATAACAACATTCTTATTAAGCATGTCTATCATAGTACAAATGAAAATGAAATTCCATATACGTTGTGATGGTCTCCAGATGATCCTATTTGGAAAGGACCCAGTATTGGCTTCATCTAACTCTGTAACAGAGCTTCTTAAATAAAATCCTTAAGCATTCAAAAGATTTTAACCTAACTACCCACATAGGAATAACCAAGTTCATGAAGTATTTGAATTTTCCAAACTATGATATCCAATTGAGTTGACAATCCATAAAGCAGACCCATCAATACAAATATCATGGACAATTGCATGGGTAATTGACAATGAGCTTGGTCTAGAATTAAAGTAGAATGACTTGAACTGCCTTTGGGAAATTCTACAAGCTTTAAATAATCTCAAACTTCTTCAAGTAATAAAAGAACATCAAAAGATGTGCTCTTTTAGTGATACTGTTTGGTTAAAAATCATAGCATAGTCTAGTCTCCGAAGACTTTAATTTAGGAGACAGTAGGAAAGCAATAGGGAGATTCATGGAGGGTGTGAATAGTCTGCAGCCTATTAACAAACAACGACTTCAGAGAAATAGCATGAAGTCTGTAATGAGAAAGATAAAACTAGAAAAAGAAAAGATAGGTTCATTATGTCACAAGAACGATAACTAAGGGAATGGATAGAAAGAGTATGTGCTCCACTGGTATCCACATAATATCAAGAACTGGCAGATTCCCTGCAAGGGAATGCTGAGAGAGCATGGACAAGATTGCACAGTACGATAAGGGAGGAATGCATGCGAAATTCGAGGGAATACCCATGTTGATCATATAACACAAATATAAAATAAATAAAATACTTTGTGGTTATCACTCTCTTCCTTTTAAAATGTTCCCTACTTTTTCCTTTAGAAAGAACCTCTGTAACTTTTTGGGGGGATGGGGAGTATAATATGTCTACTTTACATAGAATTTTTCATAGATACGACATGTTATTTTTAAATCTAATCTCATTAATTTTAAGAATTGGAACAATATTATACGCAGGTTATATCTATAAAGAAGGAGTCAAATTCTTGTATGTCATTTGTGGAATCAACCTCCTTGTTCCCATAACCACATCTATTACTCTGTCAAAATAATAGGCACTTAATAAATACTTTTTGGATTGGAATAATAAATGTGGCATTGCCTGACCTAATTAAAAACACTTGTAAAAAAGAGAAGTTATAGTCACTTCTCCACATGCAAAGTAAAGTATAGAAATGAGTCAATTATCTAGATCATTCAAGACAAAAATCATGCTCTTAAATAACCAGATAATTGAAGCAAAAGAGTTGGCAGAATTATTTCTATAATTGTGTTATTTTTCCACTTTAGTTGTTGGTACAGAAACAGTCTCATGTTCTTGAGGTAGTATTTTTCTTATTACCACAGGTAACTTTTCCTGGGGATATAGAATCTTCCTTTTACATTCAATCCTTAGATTCAACAAGTTTGCAGAGAATATCTAGAGACACATATTCACAAACTCTTACAGCTTGTTTTTCTTCCCTAAACACATGATTATTCACAGGTAACTCCTGAAACAGTCAGGTCTAAAATCTTTGTCACTGGATAATTCAAACACCACCAACAGACTTAAGTCAATGAATGACTAGACAGTCCAAATAGATCTTGTCTTAAATTAAATGAACAAAGGAAGTAAGTGTCAGGCACTTTATGATGGGCTTCACAAATATTGCCTCATTCGATCCCTACAACAACCCAGTGAGATAGGTTGCTATTATGAATTGCATTTCACAACTGAGGAAATTGAGGAAGATAGAGACTGTTCTGAGTTACCCAGCTATATGTCTGAGACTAGATTTGAAATCAGGCTTTGATTCCATGGCTGGCATTTTATCCATTAGGTTACCTAGCTGTCTTAGGAAAGGAAAGAAGCCTGGAAAAAAAAGAAAGAATATTCTAACAGTAGGCAAAGACACATGAATGTCAATCATCAGGAAATAGAGCCTTCCAAACTTGGTTAGCATTTCAGGATATTCTTTTCAATTGGGTGGAAATGAAGATTCTCAGATGAAGTCTCATTTTTCAAGTAGGGTGAGGGAACCTTGTACATAGAGGTCAGTTAGCCCTTTCTGGGAAGTCAGAAGAGTGAGTAACTTTTTTATCTCCTGTCTCACACTCACCACTGCCAAGGCTGAGGCAGCTGTCTCTGTTTAAATTGAATCTCCCCAGTGCCAGACACATTTGTGATTAGCTCAAAGTTGCTACTTTGCCAGTATTAGGAAGAGTAAACCACTATGTCCTTGTATTAACCCAATTGGCTTTGATCCTATAAATCTGTGATCTCACTGATGAGGGTAATCTTTCTGGTGAGGCAGATTATGACCTATCCACCGCTGTCCAATCAGGGCGGCTCTTGTAAATTGCTCAGAGAGATCCAGTAAATGTTCTTAAGCTTTCTGCTAGAGACTAACTTGTGTGTGTGTGTGTGTGTGTGTTGTGTCTGTGTGTCTCTGTGCATGTGCATGTGCATGATATATATCATGTATATGTGATGCCTTTGACAGCCTGATGAAACTAATGGAACCCTTCTCAGAATAACATTTCTAAATGCATAAAAGAAAATGTGTAGAATTACAAAGGAAATCAATTATAGTTTATAAGCATAGTTCATGAACCAGAGCTAAGAATCCAATCTATAGATATTTGACACTTCATGGATATGAATGGAGCCCATGAGTTGTCCAGGAATTATGCATTACCTTTGTTACATAACTGTTGAATCTTTTTTTAATGCCATATCTCTCCTCTGGCATACTTTATTCCACATTTTTTGTGAATATTTGTATCATACAGAAAGTTCATGCCTACTATAGACAACTAGGTGCCACAGTTAATAGAGTGCCAGGGCTTGGAATTAGGAAGAGTCATCTTCTTGAGTTCAAATCTGGCCTCAGACACTAGTTGTGTGACCCTGGGTAAGTCACTTAATCCTGTTTGCCTCAGTTTCCTCATTTGTAAAATGAACTGGAGAAGGAAATGAAAACCTACTCTAATATCTTTGCCAAGATAACTCCAAATAGAGTCACAATAAGTTAGATACAACTGAAAACAACTTGACAATAGCATGAGGACTATATATCATCTCCAAGATTCTTTGAGTGACTCTCAACTTAATTCTTCAGATTCCAAGATTGTATGACTTTTCATCCATTATCAATGAAAGAAAATTGGTTTTCCTAAATTATTTGGAGACATTTAAGTTGTAATTTCAAAGGCCTAAGAAATTTAATTTAATTTTGGTGACTGAGAACCAAGATCTTATCACTCAAATAGGTTCTCCATCATGGAGTTTTCTCTTTCCTTCATACTTTTCCTCCTCTCCATGTCCAATTAGTTGCAGTGTCCTATTGATTTTATCACCATAAAATTTCATGTATCTGTTCCTTTCCCTCCATTCACATCTTCACTACCCTAATTCTAGACCTGGGCTAAGCAAACTAGTTAGCCCAAAAGCCATACAAAAATAGGTGTCAGGCCAGATTTGGCTCTGAGGCCATAATTTGAAGACTCCTGTTTTAGACTGATTGGACATCATCTCCTTTCGTATAACCTGTGTTCCAGCCAAAACTTTCCCATTTGCTGTTTCCAAAACTCAGCACTCTTTTCTCTCATTTCTCTGACAATCCTTACAATGGTTTCTTAGAATCCATGACTTTCTTCAAGGCTTAAGTAATGTGCCATTTGCCATGAGAAGACTTTCCTGATTTCCTGTGTTGATAGCCTTTTATTTTCACTCATCCATTCTATCCCGAAAAGAAATCTTTAATGACCCACTTGGTACCTCCTTATTGGTTTTGTGCTAGAATGAATATTTGATGCTTACTTCAATCCACAAGTAAAACCAGTATCTCCTTTTTTCGCTATTGCTGTTCTTTAGTCATTTTACTCATGTGCAACTTTTCATGACTCCATTTGGGGTTTTCTTGGCAAAGATACTGGAGTGGTTTTCCATTTCCTTCGCCACTTCATTTTATTGATGAGGAAACTGAGGCAAACAGGGGTAAGTGGCTTACCCAGGGTCACCTATACAGTAAGTGTCTGAGGCTGCATTTGAATTCAGGAAGATGAGTCTTCCTGATTCCAGGCCTAGCACTCTATCTGTCACCTACCATCCTACATCTCTTCTGTAGGACTCATGATATTACCCTTGATAAGTAACTGATATTTCATCATCACATGACTTAGACAAGTTGCTTCATCTCTTCAGGGTCTGAGTAGATCCCTTCTTAATCCAGGGTCTGAGAATTTCATAAAAATGTATTTTGATAATTATTTTATATAGTTGGTTTCCTTTGTAACCCTATGTATTTTACTCTGTGCATTTAAAATTTTTATTCTGAGAAGGAGTTTAAGGGGCCCATGAAATAAGCTTTTAAAAAATGTTAAGAATCCCTCAGAAATGCTTTCCAAGGTTTTTCTAGTTTGAAATCCCATAATCCTATGTCTCCTCTGGAGCATATGATTCAATAATATACTTCTCTAAGTTGAAATTACTACTTTTAGAAGAAAGTTCTTGTCAAAACTCATGTTTTTCAAGTCAAATCATGGAAATTAATTATAATGACTGCTCTTACATTATACTATCATGCCACACTCCCTCTGCTGTTTTTTCTGGTTTCCATACCCCAGAACAGGAAACTTTCTGCTCTCCCTTTCCTGTCTCCTTTTGTGTTGTTGACACCCCTCATTAGACTGTAAGCTTCTTGAAGGCAAGGATATTGTCATTCAGCTGTTTCAGTCCTGCCCAACTCTTTGTGAACTCATTTAGGGTTTTCACAGGACCGTTTTTCTTTTTTATTTTAATTTACATTTAATTTTAAAAATTTAATTGAATAAATTAATTTAATTTTAAAAGTTACAATTTAATTTTAAAAATCATACCAATTTGACTTTTAAGATCCTTCCTGAACTCTTCCAAGAATGCTTTTAGTGCTTCAGACCAGTTTATATTCCCTTCTGATGTTTCAGATGGGAATACAGTCTCAATGCTGACCTCTTTGGCATTTGTGTTTTGGTCCTTGTTCCCACAGAAAGATTCTATGGTCTTTTCTTTCCTGCTTTGCTTCTCACTCATGATAATCATCCTTTCCCTTGTTTTTGAAGTAAATCTCTGCATCTGGCACAGGGGGCTGTGTTCCACAGCTCCTTTGCCTAATGAGGTTTTGTGTGTTGTGGTCTCTGGTTCTTTCAGCTAGAAGCTAAAATGTTGCAGTTTACCTGGTGCTGATCTGGTTGGTGTTGGAAAGCAGAGGCCAGGTGAGGTCTTTTTGGGTTTTCCCACAGTTACACTGGAGCTACCTTGATAAGTGTGTGGTAGGAGTGATCTGGCCATAGGAGGTCCCCTCTGCTGAGCTAGAGCACAGATAATCTCAATAGTTGTTGATTCCATCTGTGTTAGTGTCTTCCCAAATCCCCTAGGGTGCTGAGGCATACCTGGGGTCCTGGTGTTGGTGGTTGCTGGATTCACCTCCCTGGGGCCCAAGATCTTCTCCCAGTTTGCTGAAGTGGGGCTGTCTGGAACAGCTCTGGTCCTGCACTGGTGTCCTTCAGCTGCAGCAAGAGGGACCCTCCTTAGCAATCTTCCTAGCCTAATGGGCTAAGAGACTATTTACCCATTCTGCTGCTCCCTCTGTTCCAGGGTTTTTCCCAGGGAAATATTCTCTGGGCTTGTCAAGGTCAAAAAGGGGAGGGATTTAGCAATTACCGATCATCCCTCTGTCTTCTGGAAGTAAAATGTGAATTCATGTCTTTCTTTTTTTTTTTTAATATAAAATTTGTTTATTTAACTTTTTACATTCATTTTCACAAAAGTTTGGTTCCAAATTTTCTCCCCATTTATCCCCTACCCCAATACACCAAGCATTTTAATTTTCCCTGTCACCAGTCTGCCCTCTCTTCTATCATCCCTCCCTTCTCTTGTCCCCATCTTCTCTTTTGTCCTGTAGGGCCAGATGACTTTCTATTCCCCATTAACTGTATTTCTTATTTCCTAGTAGCAAGAACAATACTCAACAGTTGTTCCTAAAACTTTGACTTCCAAATTCTCCCCATCCCTCCCTCCCCACCCATTCCCTTTGGGAAGGCAGGAAATTCAATATAGGCCATATCTGTGTAGTTTTGCAAATGACTTCCATAATAGTAGTGTTGTGTAAGACTAACTCTTATTTCCCTCCATCCTATCCTGCCCCCCATTGCTTCTATTCTCTCTTTTGATCCTGTCCCTTCCCAAGTATTGATTCCTAATTGCTCCCTCCTCCTATTGCCCTCCCTTCCACCATCCTTATCCCCTTCTCCCCCACTTTCCTGTATTGTAAGATAGGTTTTCATACCAAAATGAGTGTTCATTTTATTCCTTTCTCTAGTTGAATGCGATGAGAGTAAACTTCATGTTTTTTCTCTCATCTCCCCTCTTTTTCCCTCCACTAAAAAGTCTCCTGCCTGCCTCTACAATGAGAGATAATTTGCCCCATTCCATTTCTCCCTCTCTCCTCCCAATACATTTCTCTCTCACAGTTTACCTTCATTTTTTTAAGATAGGATCCCATCCTATTCAATTCACTCTGTGCTCTCTGTCTCTGTGTATGCATGCTTGTGTGTATGTGTGCATGCACACGCATGTACATGTGTGTGTGTATGCATGTGTGTGTGTGGTCCCACCAACTACCCAGATACTGAAAAGTTTTAAGAGTTACAAATATTGTCTTTCCATGTAGGAATGTAAACAGTTCACCTTTGGTAAGTCCCTTATGACTTCTCTTTACTGTTTACTTTTTCATGCTTTTTCTCATTCTTGTGTTTGAAAGTCAAATTTTCTTTTCAGCTCTGGTCTTTTCATCAAGAATGCTTGAAAGTCCTCTGTTTCATTGAAAGACCATATTTTCCCCTGAAGTATTATACTCAGTTTTGCTGGGTAGGTGATTCTTGGTTTGAGTCCTAGTTCCTTTGACTTCTGGAATATCCGATTCCACACACTTCAATCCCTTAATGTAGAAGCTGCTAGATCTTGTGTAATCCTGATTTTATTTCCACAATACTGGAATTGTTTCTTTCTAGCTGCTTGCAATATTTTCTTCTTGACCTGGGAATTCTGGAATTTGGCCACAATGTTCCTAGGAGTTTCTCTTTTTGGATCTCTTTCAGGTGGTGATCGATGGATTCTTTCAATACTTATTTTGCCCTCTGGTTCTAGAATGTCAGGGCAGTTTTCCTTGATAATTTCATGAAAAATGATGTTTAGGCTCTTTTTTTGATCATGGCTTTCAGGTAGTCCCATAATTTTTAAATTGTCTCTCCTGGATCTATTTTCCAGGTCAGTTGTTTTTCCCATGAGATATTTCACATTCTCTTCCATTTTTTCATTCTTTTGGTTTTGTTTGGTGATTTCTTGGCTTCTCAGAAAGTCATTAGACTCCATCTGTTCCATTCTAATTTTGAGAGAACTATTTTCTTCAGTGAGCTTTTGAACCTCTTTTTCCATTTGGCTAATTCTGCTTTTGCAAGCATTCTTCTCCTCATTGGCTTTTTGAACCTCTTTTGCCAATTGAGTGAGCCTATTTTTCAAGGTGTTATTTTCTTCATCATTTTTTGGGGTCTCCTTTAGCAAGGTATTGACCCGTTTTTCATGCTTTTCTTGCATCTCTCTCATTTCTCTTCCCAGTTTTTCCTCCACCTGTCTAACTTGCTTTTCAAAATCCTTTTTGAGCTCTTCCATGGCCTAAACCCATTGGATATTTCTTTTGGATGTTTGGAATACAGAGGCCTTGACTTCTATGTCTTTCCCTGATGGTAAGCATGGTTCCTCCTCATCAGAAATGAAAGGAGGAAACATCTGTTCACCAAGAAAGTAGCCTTCTATGGTCTTATTTTTCTTCCCTTTTCTGGGCATTTTCCCAGCCAGTTACTTGACTTCTGAAATTCCTCTCCACCCCCGCCTAGATCTGCCCAGGTAATGCTAGGGACCTGAGATTCAAATGCTGCTTCCCAGCCTCAGGGCTTTCAGTGTTGGGTGTGGCTGCTAGTCAATGTGAGTTTAAGTTCTGGTGCTCAGGTGGGGGCAGGGCCACCTCCCAGGCTCAGTTCCCTCAGGGGGTTTATGCAGAGATCTTCAGTAATGGACCCAAACCCCTGCCTGCTCCGGGAGTTCCGGGCCCCCGCCGCTGCCTCTGCCGCTGCCTCTGCCGCTGCCTCCCGAGGAGGCCTGAGTCATGGAGATACCCTGCTCCCCTATCTGCCAGCCCAGAAGTCTCTCTCACTGACCTGTAGCACCTGTGGGTGGAGGGACCTTCGTGGCCACCAGAGGTTCCGTCCCTGAAGCCTGCTCGGATCTGCTCCTCTCGGGGTTAAGTGGCCAGGGCTGGGCTCCGTTGTCCAGTGCATGACAGACCTTTGGGGTCGGTTTTTCAGGGCTCTCTGGAACAGAAATCTCCTCCACTGCATTGCTGCACAGCTTGCACTGCTCCAGAATTTGTGGGGAGTTCTTTTTACAGGAAATTTATGGGCAGTGAGTTCGGAGTCTTTCTACTACTACTACTACGGAGTACAGTGGTCTTTCTACTCTGCCATCTTGGCTCCTCGAATTCATGTCCTTCTGACTCCAAGTCCAGTTTTCTATTCACTGTACCACCTATCAGTTCAAAGTCTTCACATGGATCTCTAAGTTTCTCATGCTTGTCTTTATAATTTTTATCATTAATATTGACATAAATATTAAAAACAAAAGTAACAAGCATATATGCCTTGATGAGATTTGAAAAAGTCTTTATGTGTGTTCTGTTCTTTGATCATTCCAAGAACCCTTCAAGGATGGTGCTATTGTTTTCTGCATTTCTAAGGTGAGGAAAGTGAGAATGGCAGAGTTTAGGTTTACACAAAAATCGTAGAACTTATAAGCTTCTGAGACACAATTTGAATTCAGGTAATTCTGACTCTAAACTCTGAGCTCTACCCACTGAGAAGCATAATCTGTTCAGCTATTGGCAAAATTTTGGGTTTCCACTTTATTTTCAATTCTAAAAGATATCTTTTTTACATTCCTGAACTCCTTGGCAATCACAGATGAGAAAACTTTGGGAGGGATATTGACTGTTTAAGACCACTATTCAGTGCTTCATTTCTCCCTACCCCCTCTTCCCCCCACCACAGTGGAGTATAAATATGGCCTTAAGGTACCAGGAAAGAAAGTGAAAATCATTTGCAAAGGAGCCTAATTTACAACTAAGTACTTAGAGAATATGAGAGGCAGGATCAGAGCGTATAATAAAAAAAAAAAGAAAGAAATGGACCCCAAAAAACACATAAACAAGCACAAATTGATCTGCTCCCAAGCCCTCAGAGGACATTCACACACAAAGTAATCCAAGATGGCCGAAGTTAATTAGGGAAGGCTTCCTGGAGGTGACTTTTGATCAGTATTTTAAAGGGTGAGGAAGACAAACTTTGTAGGTAAAGACATGCCAGCATTTCATTAGTCCTTGGTAATATAAAACAGAAAATGTTTAATTAGTAATTCAGCTTCCTGAGGGTTTTCAGCAAATAAGAATTTAAAAAAAGTAATTAGTATCTGCAAAAGTGAAAGTAATTTTAAAAAATAATGCACTATTTGGCAGGCTTTAAATAGACCAGGCAATATTTATGAAGCTTGATCATAATGGAGCTAGCAAATGATTGATTAATTTCAGCTAAAAGAGTATTTAACTTTTGAAAACATTTTAAAAATTCCTCTTTCAATACATCACACTATAAGATACACGAAATCTGGCAAGCCATTACTTTGAAAGTTGATATAATTAGCTCACATTTGGGTTGGCCTCTCAATTTAAAAAAAAATACAGATCTTTTACCAAGGACTTTTTAGACCACAGAGCTCATTTTCATTGTACTTTTTTACAGGATTTTTAAAGAATCAAGCAGAAATAGCAATTTTTTTATAGACCCTCTTCCTCTTGTATATCCTCTTGTTGGAAGATACTCCCTGTATAGGAGGCAGACAGGTAGGAGGAGGGATAGGCTAAGCATGTGAAAGAATAGTCACATTCATAATTTATGGAATAATATTTAGCCTCTTGGCAGATATTTTATTTTCCTTACTAAACATGGTATATACGTTAACTTCAGTTGATACCAGATTTCCTTCCCCACGGGAATCTTGATGGGAAAAAGCCTAAATTGGAGAAAGTTAATCCTTTCCAGTGATATGTACATATCTATGTGTATACATACACACACGTTTAAGCATATATATGTATATATACATATAGATAGATAGATAGATAGATAGAAAGATAGATAGATAGATAGATAGATAGATAGATAGATAGATAGATAGATAGATAGATAGATACACACACATGTATATACATAGCCCTCCAGAGCCAGAATGTGCCAATCTGCCATCATATTGCCCCAGACCTATGAGTCCAAGCTATGGGAGGAATAACTTCTAGATTCCCCCAAGTTCAACTTTAATACCTAATCTTTCTACATCACAAAGAGATATGTCCTCATCTACATGAGAGGCCCTATACAAAGATTATTCTAGTGCTGTAGATTTTTTTTTATTTCTTTCTTCATTAAAAGAGCCATCCCATGAATAACTACTTAAAGTGGACTCTTCATTGAATGGGTGTACCTCACTCAAAGTGAGAGTCTGATAAGACCTTAGCCTAAAAAGGCGAAGGTCCCACATGACATCTTGGGCCACCTCCAGTCGTCCTGATGAATATCAGGCCACTGGATCCAGGTGACTCTGGAGGGGAAAGTGAGACTGGTGACCTTGCATACCCCTCATCACTCAAATCAAACTCAAGTGCAA
Organism: Bettongia penicillata ogilbyi; assembly: GCA_023548195.1. Taxonomy (NCBI): domain Eukaryota; kingdom Metazoa; phylum Chordata; class Mammalia; order Diprotodontia; family Potoroidae; genus Bettongia; species Bettongia penicillata. Next base: position 252,256 of record JAJHZJ010000939.1, on the reverse strand, counting down.
GTCATGTCATCATCCTTGTGTTTTGGTCCCCTTTGAGAATGAAGGACAAAAGCAACAACGACAAACCTAAGTGATAGGAACTACCAAGGAATGCACTTCCGGCCCCAGATTTCCTGGACTGGGACCCATGAGGGTTCCCTATTACCTAAAACAGTTCAAGACTAGGAAGAGACTCATGAAAATAGAGCATAAAATTCATAAAGAAGGAAAAATAAACAGGTAAGTAATCATAAAATTTCTCTATTTCTGTCCCATGGAGGAGGAGAAATAGCCCCTGAATAGATGGGTTGGAAAGCCAGTGGCATTGATCTCTTATACATTGGAGTTGGCTTCATACACATTTTCTAGTGCAAATTTATCAGTGTAAGCAGAGACCCTGCCTCATGAGTCACACTCCTTCCCTAAATATACTCATTCTTCTTTAGAGGTAAATGGATTACTTAATACAAATTAAAATAATTAAAATGTTTTAACTTATGCAATAACCTTTTTATATCTTAAACTTTGAATAGGCAGTGTCATCTTATTTATGTAATCATTTTACGTGATTTAGTGTTTATCATATAACAACAAAAAGAGGGTGACTCTGTTACAGCTTTATTCTATCTTATACTGAAGCCAATTGAACTGCAATTCTTTTTTAAAAATTATTTTGTTTTCAGTTACAAATTACACATTAAAAGGGTAACTCTAGATTAAGAACCCTTGCTAGACTGAAAAATCCATTGAAAGCTCTAATAGTTTTTTTTAATTTCTTGCTACATTCATTTTCTTTTTTATTGTAAACTTAACAATCTCAACAAACATAAACAGTTCAACAAAAGAAGTACCAAAAATTGAGTTGTGTTCTAATTTTTCTACATCCCCTCCAACATTTGTTGCTTTCCCTTTCAATCATTTTAGCCAATCTGATAGGTATAGGTATAAAATGTTTTCTCAAGGTTGTTTTAATTTTCATTCTTCTACCCAAAGATTATTTTGAACATTTTTCATGTGACTATAAATTGTTGTGATTTCTTCATTGGAAAACTTCCTGTTTATATTCTTTTGACCATTTATCAGTTGGAGAATGACATATTCTTGTAGATTTTATAAAGTTCTTTATATTTTTTTAAATGAAAAAGCATTTATTCAGTTCTTACTATACATCAATCACTATGCAAAATGCTTGGCATACAAAAATAAGCAAAAAGACCATCCAAGCCATCAAAGAGCTCTTACATTTTATGCAGGGGGAGTGGAAGGAGACAATGTAAAGGGGAGCAATGTCATGAGAAGGGGGTGGAGGACATAGGCATATAGTTTGGAAATAGAATGGAACACTGGAAAAAGTTCTTCTCTCAGAGTCTGTTGTCCAAGGGCCTAGGTCCAGGATCTTGTATTAGGGAATCTTTGAAAGATGTAACCTCATCCAATCCTGAGTGGCCAAGGGGATGTCCTTCAAACTCTTGGGCTCTGCACAGAGTTTACAGATGGCTTCCCGGGTCTCTTGGCATAGCTGCCCCCCAAGATGGCCTCCACCTGCCCAAGACAAGCTGCCAGCTTGGGCTGTCCCTCGAAGACATCAAAACTATCATAGAAGGTCTGCATCAGCTCCTCCAGAGCCATTAGATCAGCCACAGAAATCTGGTCATCAGGGAGGAAGGGCTTGTCCTGCAGGAAACTCTGCTCCTGATGTTGTAGGAGTTTTGTTATGAAGGCTATGTTCCTGTCCACTTTCTCCTTGGGGATATGGACATCAGTGAAAGGGCCCAGCACCTGAATCCATAGCCAGTACAAGTATTCTTCAACCCATGCCCGGGCCTGCAGGTTTGGAGGAAACCAGTGATCTGGGGTCTTATATTTCTGACTCAGGTAGTGCAGGATGACCACACTTTCCACCAAGGTGAAATCTCCATCTTTCATGGCCAGCACTCTCTTCAGTCTGTTCACTTTGGCAAAATCATCAGTCGGGTGCTGCCCCTGGAACAACTCCATGCTCTGCACCTTGAAGGGAATGCAATTAACCTTGGAGAAGAGGTACAGGATGCAACAGGTTTGGGAGAGAAAGTCTAGGTAGAGTTTCAAGCTCATGGCGTGACAGCCAGAGGGGATGTGATGGGTCCAGTTCTTTATATTTTTGAGATATGTGAGACCTTTTTCTGAGAAACTATGATCCGCCTCCCCCCATCCCTCTGTTTTTTGTTTTCTTTCTAATCTTGGCTACATCTCTTTTATTTGTACAAAACCTTTTTAAATTTAATATATTCAAAATTATTCATTTTGTACTTCACTACGCTGCTTTATCTCTTCTTTATTCATAAATTAATTGCCCAGGGGCAGAACCAAGATGGCAGAGTAAAAACAGGGACTTCTTTGAGGTCTCCCCAAAGCCCTCCAAAAATACCTGTAAAAGATGACACTAAACAAATTTCAGAGCTACAGAACACACAAAATGACAGAGTGAAACAAATCTCCAGTCCAAGACAACCTGGAAAGTTGACAGGAAGGGTCTTTTGCACTGGGCAGGGAGCCAAGCTCAATCCAACATGGACCACACCAGCACAGACTGGCTGGAGCAGACCTCAGGGGACTGAATCATTGGCAGCTGTGGTAGTTTCCAGACTTCTCAACCAAAAACTGCCAAAAAGGTCAGTGGGAAAATTCTGTGGGACCTGGGTGAAAGAGGAGCATGTCCTCTGGCCAGGTAGGCCCAGGCTCAGGGCAGTGGAGGCTACAGCAGCAGCAGCAATAGCAGCAGCAGCAGCAGAGCCTGCTTCCAAAGTTCTGGGCCCACAGATGGGGGGGATCCAAAAGACTGACACAAAACACCTGAATCCTGGTAAAGTACACCCACCCTCACCTCCACTCCCTCTGGCAACAGAGTCCTACTTTGATAAAGAGTTAGAAAGCTAAGTTTTTGTCTGGGAAGATGAGTCAACATCATTAAAACAAACAAAAAAACCCCTCAGACTGTAGAATCTTACTTTGGTGACAAAGATCAAAACATACAACCAGTAAAAGACAACAAAGTCATACATTAATTGCCTACTCATAAGTCTGATAAATACTATATTCCATGTTTTTCAAATTTTTTTGTAATGTCTTTCTTTATATCTGTCATATATCTATTTTAACCTTATCTTGGTAAATGAAGTAGGAGATTGGTCTTGCCCAATTTCTGCCATACCACTTTATAGTTTTATACATACATACATCTACATACACATATTTGTGTGTAACAGTAACCATCTCTAGAGTGGGGGGGAATGAAAGAAATTTTTTAAAAAGTAATTTACATGATAACTTTACTATGTATTTAAAAGGAATAGTGAGTATTACATAATAGATTTGCAGTTTCATATGCTATCATCTCATATTTTTGAGTTCCAAATTCTCTCCCTCCTCTCACCTTCCAGCTGAGAAAAAAAATGTGATATTGATTTTATATGAGAAATCATGCAAAATATTTCTATGTTAGCCATGTCACAAAAAAACAAGAAATATATGCTTCACTTTGCACTCAGAATTCATCAATTCTCTCTCTGGCAGCAGGTAGCATATTTTCATTATAAATCTTTTGGAACTGTCTTAATTATTGTATTGATCAGAGTAGTTAAATCTCTCACTTTTGAACATCAATACAATATGACTTTTACTATATATAATGATCTCTTGCTTATGCTCATTTCATTTGCATCAGTTAACATATGTTTTCCTGAGTTTTTCTGAAGGCATGCCTCTTAAGATTTCTTATAACACAATAGCACTCCATCAGAATCATGTGCCACAACTTGTTTAGCCATTTCTCAACTGGTAAAAGCCCTCCCAGTTTCCAATTCTTTGCTTCCACAAAAAAAAAAACCAAAACAAACCAATATAAATATTTTTATAGGTAGATACTTTTCCTTTTTTCTATGATCTCTTTGGGATTTAGAGACTTCACTCTAAAAACTTTTCATCATATGCCTCTTTTATGTGAGAGAATTTCTCCCATTCTTCTCCCTTCCCCCTTCTCCCAGTACATCTCTTTTTCTCACATCTTCATTTTTTGGAGCACATTCAAACATAATCAATTGACACTCATGCCCTCTGGTAGACTCTTTTTTAACTGCCCCAATTATGATAAAGTCCTTACTAGTCATATGTATCATTTTCCCAAAAAGGAATATAAACAGTTTGACTTCACTGAGTCTCTTAAGAATTCTCTTTTATGTTTACATTTTTATGCTTCTCTTGACTTCTATTCAAATGTAAATTTTTCTACTCAGTTCTGGTCTTTTCATCAGGAAAGCTTGAAGCTCCTCTAGTTCATTAAATATCTATGCCTTTTCAAGGATTATACTAAATTTTTCTGGGTAGGTGATTGTTGGTTGCAATCCCAGTTCCTTTGCCTTCTGGAATATCATATTCACAAACCTCTGTTCCTTTAATGTGTAAGTTGGTGAATTATATGTGATCATGACTATGGTTCCATAATATTTCCTTTTATTTTCTTTCTGGGTGCTTGCAATATTTTCACATTGATCTGGGAAATCTGGAATTTGGCTATAATATTCCTGGGAATTTTCATTTTGGGATCTCCTTCAGGAGGTGATTAGTGGATTCTTTCAATTTAGATTTTTATCCTTTTGATTTAAAATACTGGGACAGTTTTCCTTTATTTTTTTTTTAAATATATCTAGGCATTTTTTTTCATCATGGCCTTCAACTAACCCAATAATCCTTAAACCATCTTTGATTAATCTATTTTCCAGATCACTTATTTTTCCAATTATAGAGTTCAAATTTTCTTCTATTTTTCATTCTTTGACTTTATTTATTGTTTCTTAAGATCACAAAGTCAATAGCTTCTACTTGTCTAACTCTAATATTTAAGGAGATATTTTCTTCAGTGAGCTTTTGTACTTCTTTTTTCTTTTGGTCAATTCTGTTTTTAAGGACTTCTTTTCTTTTTCTTTTTCTTTTTTTTTAAATTTATTTATTTATTTAGCTTTTTACATTTATTTTCACAAATTTTTGGGTTCCAAATTTTCTCCCCTTTTCTCCCCTCCCCCCACCCCAATACCCCAAGCAATCTAATTTTCCCTATCTCCAATCTGTCCTCTCTTCTGTCATCCCTCCCTTCCCTTGTCTCTATCTTCTCTTTTCTCCTGTAGGGCCAGATGACTTTCTATTCCTCATTAACTGTATGGCTTCTTTCCTAGTTGCAACAACAATACTAAACAATTGTTCCTAAAACTTTGAGTTCCAAATTCTCCCCCTCCCTCCCTCCCCACCCATTCCCTTTGGTACGGCAGGTAATTCATTATAGGCCATATCTGTGTAGCTTTGCAAATGACCTCCCTGATAGTCATGTTGTGTAAGACTAACTGAATTGCCATCCCTCCTAACCTGCCCCTCATTGTTTCTCTTCTGTCCTTTGATCCTGTCCCTCCCCAAGTGTTGACTTTCAATTACTCCCTCCTCCCTTTGCCCTCCCTTCCATCATCCCCCCCCAATATATCCTTCTCCCCCGCTTTCTTATACTGTAAGATAGGTTTTCATACCAAAATAGTGTGCATTTCACTCCTTCGTTTAGTCAAATGTGATGAGGGTAAACTTTTGTTTGTTTGTTTTTTTTTTTTCCCTCAGCTCTCCTCTTTTTCCCTCCACTAAAAACATCTCCTACTTGCCTCTTAAATGACATATAGTTACCCCCTTCCATTTCCCCCTCTTTCCTCTCACTACATTTCTCTCTCACCATTTACCTTAATTTCTTTTAAGGTATGGTCCCATCCTATTCAGTTCATTCTGTGCTCTCTGTCTCTGCATGTGAATGCATGTGTGTATGTGTGTGCATGCGTGTACATGTGTATGTGTGGTCCCACCAACCACCCAGATACTGAAAAGTTTTAAGAGTTAGAAATATTGTCCTTCCCTGTATGAATGCAAACAGTTCATTTCTGGTAAGTCCCTTAATACTTCTCCTTGCTGTTTACTTTTGCATGCTTCCTCTCATTCTTGTGTTTGAAAGTCAAATTTTCTTTTCAGCTCTGGTCTTTTCATTAAGAATGATTGAAAGTCCTCTGTTTCATTGAAAGACCATAATTTCCCTTGAAGTATTATACTCAGTTTAGCTGGGTAGGTGATTCTTGGTTTCAGTCCTAGTTCCTTTGCCTTCTGGAATATCCTATTCCACGCCCTTCGATCCCTTAATGTAGAAGCTGCTAGATCTTGGGTTATCCTGATTGTATTTCCACAGTACTGGAATTGTTTCTTTCTAGCTGCTTGCAAGATTTTTTCCTTGAGCTGGGAGTTCTGGAATTTGGCCACAATGTTCCTAGGAGTTTCTCTTTTTGGATCTCTTTCAGGTGGTGATCGATGGATTCTTTCAATACTTATTTTGCCCTCTGGTCCTAGAATGTCAGGGCAGTTTTCCTTGATAATTTCATGCAAGACCACTAAGTGAGAAAAAATAAATCTTTGCATTAACTATTTTTCACAAAAGTCAGATCTCTAATACCTTTATCCTTCTCTCTCCTTATCTCCTCCCCCAAATTATATAATTAACCCAATTGTATAAGAACAGGAGCCATTCTGAAGTAGATAAGCAGTCAAAATGTTTCCACTTATTTAAAGTACTGAAATTTATTAAGAACTACATGAAATAGTTACTAATCATTTATAATGCCAAAAAGTATGCACAAATAGCTCTGAAGTTTTATGTAATACTGAGTAAATTGGCTAAAAAATGATTTTTAAAAAGGAAAAATCAATATTGAAGAAATTGCAGAAGGATAGAGGCACTAAAATTTTATGGATGTGTGAATTAGAGAGTAATTTATAATTCTTTGAGAAATACAATAAAGTGATTTCTTTGTTCAAAAGAAGAAATCACTACCAGGTGTTTTACAATGACATCAAAGACAAAAAAGCTATCTATCCATCTATCAATCAGTCTATCTATCTGCCTACACATACACACATATTAACCCACATATACACACGTGTACATATGCATGTATGTACAATTATGTTATATATACACACAAGCATATATGTACATATTATATACAGAACTTTCGATGTTAGCTAAAAACTACAAAGTTGTTGTCCATTGATACAGGAATTACTGAATGAATTATGGCCTATCGATGCAATGAAATATGACTGCATGATTAAAAAAATGACAAATAACAGAAATTCAAAACAACATGGGAAAAATAGCAGCTCACATTTATATTGTGCTCTAAGTGATTTACATTAATTATCTCATCTGATCTCATAGTAGGAACTGAGGCAATGTGAAATAAGCAGACAGAATAAAGTACACAATGATTTAGATAACGAAATTGAAAAGAATGGCAAAATGAAATTAGATGCTGAATAATTGGAATGATAACTCCTGTACCAAGATAAGATACGAGGAACCATCTACACCTTCTCCTTATTTTGTTGAAGAGGTGGCATCTGTGAGTACAGAATATTTCATACAGTATCAGATTTGGTCACTGTTGCTTGATTTTGCTTAAGTGTTTTTGCAATTATTTTTAGAAGGATTACTCTGGTAGGGAATATAGTAAAACAGATAAAACTCTGACTTTAAAGTAAGATCTCAATAAAGCATTTAAAATCCAAATATGCAAGAAACAATAAAATGCAATCATATGGCTGCTTTTAAAGCAAGAAAGCTGAAAAATCTAACAGGGCGTATGTGGTTTCTAGCCCTTATTTCACAGGAAAAAATGCATTACTCTATGTTGACTGGGAGTCAGGACATGCGCTCTGATTCCTCCTCTGCCACTAATAACATTATTTGAGGTTAATCATTTCTTCATTTTCAGACACTTTCTTCATCTATACAACGAAGAGTTTGGATTAACTGGTCTCTAAGGCCCTTTCTAGCTCTATCAAATGGATATTGAGGACAATCTCAAAGGAAAGAGGCCAAAAACAGAAACATATGACCTAATCAAGGAGGACAGGACCAGTTGAGGACTGCCTATCTGGTTTAAAGTTCTTAGAAATTTTGTCTGCCCCTAAGACATCTCCTCCCTTTCTGTATCACTGCTAAAGTGTCCCTCCCAATAGTTTGTCTTGGGCATATATACTTTGGCAATGCTTACTCTATGTAGATTCATTTCAGAAGTTGCAAATCGACTTCATTTTCTCAAGTGATCTTGTATCTTATAAAAACAAACAAAAAATCAGTGACATTGCAAATATAAATTTATTGAGTGCTTCCACTTTATTTTTTTTCATATTTTGTCACAAAAGTAAAGCTTTTTTTAAAATGAAATTGTAAAATACAAGCAAATCCTACATGACATTTTTATCACCTGCTCACTTGAAATCAAAAGTCTAATTCTATAGCTTTCTAAAATTATACCAAAATTTTTAACTGCTCTATTAAATCTGTAATTTTTATCCCAAATCTCGGGTAGAGCTATAATTTATTTCAGTGAAATAAAGGAATGCAGATGGTGATTTAACACCACATTTCAACATTTTGTGGCATCTAGATATTATTATAGTGATGATTTCACTATTTGAAGTATGGAGTATGGAGGAGATTAACTATAGACTCAACTAAGAAACCCAACAAGGCTAACCTTTCCACCAGAGAGTTCACCTCATAACTCCTAATAACTAAAGGATGCACACACACATATCTCTCTTGGATTTTTGAAAGGAAAACAATTCCAGTTGTTGCATGTGGGTCATTATAATGTTGCATTGGAAGGGTCCAGCCTGCCATGTTAATGTTTCCATTACTTGACCTCTGTAACAAAGATAATATTTGCACTACAATCTATTTCCTGCATTCATTCATAATATTTATTAATTTTTCACCCCTAAATAATGTTTTCAGTTTTATAAATTTTCCATCTGAATCCACCTTTTAGCAAGGTTCCTAGATGATGTTGTCTTAGCTTTGTTCATCACAAATAAAATATAGGTTATCTCTCTAGACTTAGTATGCTATTTACAACCAGCTCATAAAATATTCACTTTCCTGTTATACATTAGACCCTGCTGCATTCTCTTCTGAACTTTCTTCTCCTTTAGTTTCAACTCAATATTTAGCTCAAGCAGCTGTTTGAAATTCGTTATTCCAGGTACCTTTTTCACTAGTTTCAGCAATTACTACCGACTAAGCTCTCTCTAAGAGTGAAGATGCCAGTAGATCACAGCAGTAATCAATGGGAAGTAATTAGGTTAGTACCTGGGTCTGTGACCTTCTTTGAATATTACTTAAAAAATTAAGCTAACCCTCTCTGTTGCATGTTCTTACTAAAGACCATCAGAGAAAATCCCTACCAATAAACGAAATAAATTTCAGCAGAGAAATTTAGAAAAGAAAGCCAGTTGAACTGTCAAAAGAGGAACCTTGAAAAGAAACTGCAGGCTTTTGAAGGTCAAGTCTCAGTGTGGCATAATCTTTACCATCTGTGTTCAGGCTGGTAGGATTCTGAGACTGTCATATGCAGTCTCTTCTCTGAAAATAATAGACAAGGAAAAAAGCCTACCCAACAGGGAGCCTGAATGTCGTTAACTGTATAGAAAATGAAAATGCTACAGTGTACAAACTGAAGGTGACCCTTAATTTTCCTTCCCCTTGACCTATGTCCATCTACAGATAGTTTCAGAAAAGCAGTGCCATGGTGAATCAAAATAATTCAGTGTCCAATGAAATGTTACACTACCAAAGCAAGATAGAAAACTAGGCAACAAAAGCTGATGTAATCAATCAACCACAATATTGCCATGTTACACAGACAAGAAAGATCAACCTTTCTCTCTGAGAAAGGGGAAAGAAAAAAAAAAGCAAGAGGAATGAGGAATGAATTTAGAGGCTTAATTCCATTGTCCTTGGATTCAGAAAGAGGATGAGATCTAGAAAGTAGGGGAGATGATTATAGTCATTCCAAGTTCGTTTCATCTTGCTTATAACTGGAAGCATGATTTTGTAAGGGCATTCTACACATATCACGGGTTGATATGTACTCAGATATTTTTCTTAATGATTTAGATAATTTATAGAAAAAATATAAAATAAACAATATAATTATTATTCAATTCATAAACAATTTAATTAATTGAAATTTATTTTTATAAATTGATGTCATAAATACATGACATAAATGGAAAGTGACTGATCGATAGAGAAGATTTTAAATCATGCTTGTGAATCATGGTAGAGAAGGAAAACTAAATTAAGGCTCAGATAATGTGGATGGGAATCCCAATTGCTACTTAAGATCTATGCAACTTTTGTTAAACTATATAGCTGCTCTGGGTCTCATTCTCTTCATTGGCAAACTGTTGGAGTTGAACAAAATAACATTTGATTCCTCTTCCTCTTCTGAATCCGTGAAAAACTTCATATTGTTTCAATTAGACTTTTATTTTATAATTTGCTAATTAAAGCAAAAAAGGGTTAATGTTAAGTGTTTTACCTCAAGATATTTAAATAAAATAGAAAACTTTCAAAATATCCTCATAGTTAATAGTAGATTTCCAATTTTCTCGAAAATCATTTATACAGAATGGCATTAATCTTGACCCATTCTGTAAAAAATGGAATTTTTCTCTAATGAAATACTGTTATCTTTTATCTGAGCAGTGTAAAGTGGCTCAGGCATATTTGTACTCAGAAATATACATATAACTAAAATTCAATTTATACAGGCTATGAAAATGGAGGCAATTCCATAAAAACATGATGCTTGCATATTATATAAAAATGAACAATTATAGCAGGATTATGATTTTGCTAATAGATATTGCCATTGATATTGTTATTTAAAAATCCAGAGAGAAAAACAATTTTATAAAGCGTACTGAAACACAAACATGTCATATGAAGCAAACAATTAACTTATGATTTATGTTCTCTACAATACATCAATTAAGGATCGTGATTTGGGGTAAAGCAACACCAGACAAGAATCCATTCTGCTGCTCTAGCCACCACCTTCAGGAAAAAATAGATTCCATAAAAACAGAGACATAAAAAATAATCACACTCTCCAAATGCTAGTTAATAAAAAGCTCCACCTCTTTAGGAGAAGGAGAGATTTTATTTGTATTCATTAGGGTGACCTAACCACTCACTTGGATGCTTTATTATGCCTCTCCTGTGTGATGTAATAACTGTAACGCATGAAAATAAAGCAAGTAAATTACATTGATCTCTCTCCATATATACACACACCCTTTGTTTCCTTTCTTTTTTCTTTCCTTCCTTCATTCCTTCGTTCCTTCCTTTCCTTCTTTCTTCCTTCCATTCTTTTCTCCCTTCCTTCATCTCTCTCTCTCTCTCTCTCTCTCTCTCTCTCTCTCTCTCTCTCTCTCTCTCTCTCTCTCTCTCTCTCTGTCTTTCTCTCTCCTTAGTCTTTATCTTTCTGTCTCTGTTTTTGTTTCTGCTCTGTGTCTCTCCCTTTCTCTTTCTATCTGTTTCTCTAGGTATCTGTCTTTTTTATGTCTCTGTCTATTTCTCTCTGTTAAAATGATGAAGTATCTGGGTTGTACAATAAATAAAGTGCTAGACCTGGAATCAGGAAGTCTCAGCTTCAAATATAGTTTCAATTTCAGATATAGTCTCAAATCTTAGAAAAAAGTTAATTCGTATCTCAGTTCCCTTATCTGTAAAATGTGTAAAATAATAGCACCCAATTTATAAACCTAGGTTTTATCTGAGGACAAAATCAAGGCAGTCCTTGTAAAGAGATTTGGAAATGTCAAAATATTATGTAAATGCTAGTTACCTTTATATTAATATTGACAAAATATATTTATATGTAGAACCACAGAGATAAGGATATTCAAAGACCTTCATACTCATTAAAGATGTTTGCCACTGTAATTGAGGATGCCTGTATGCAGTCTCTATAAAAGAGAGTTCTCTATGGATAGATGGTGTGATACTTCAGACACTTCTCTCCTGATAATATATTGACTGCATCAAACACTTGAATACTACAAATCTTTCTCACTGAAATCCATATTTATTCCTTAGAAACCTATTGACAATGCACATAAGAAAAACTAAACTGTTGAAAAAAATGCAAATTGTCAATTCTACTGACAGACACTTTGAGTAACTGAAGTTGAAACAACAAAATGATAAGATAGAAATACCGCATAAGATAAAAACCACATTTGAAAAAATGAGAATTCATAGACCTACTTCTCCCATTCAGCATCATTATCCTCTATACACTCATAGAGGATAATATACTACATCTATACACTACATCATACCATGTGCCAAATACTGTCAGCACAAATACTTTCTGAGCATAACAATACTTTCTGATGAAAATGAGAATTTCATGGATTCCACATATATTTAGAAAGATATCAAAAAAATTTCTGAATATTTCAAAAGACACATTTTGAAAGACTTCTGAAAGATAATATGAGGGATGAATTTAAGTTAGAAATTGGAATTCTCAATTCAGAAATATGGGACAATCATAAAGGTAGAAAAAAGTAGTAATCATGATATCAAATATCTCCAAATAAATAGACACTCTGAAAAACTAAATTACAAATTTGGAATGAAAAAATTAGAAGTGGAAGAATATCTTAGAAGGAAAGCTAAAGGCAACAGCATTAAAATAATATAAACCCTTGCAAGACAAAGGAGTTAACCTCATAAATAGGATTCAAAAGGTAGTTAAAGACTATGAGTTTAAAAAAAAAATTGAACATATAAAAATCTACCTGCCATTCTGTAAGACGGTATTTTGTCTATATGAAAATAAGCCAGGACATCTGAATAAAATAATCAAGTAGTGATTTATTTAACACACAGTTTACCATGGGAAAGACAAGCCCATGCTCAAATATTCAAAACATTTGACTGCATTCCACAATTTTAGTAACTAACAACATACTTTACAGAGTAACATCTATGAAGGAACAAATTTTGAATAATGGAGGATTACTTCTATATCTTTAAAAATCAAAGAAGAGAATGAAATTGCATGTTCCAAAATAAAAATAATATTTTATTCCAAAAGAGCTTAACTTCCCTCTGCCCCCCACAAAATTCTGTAAAGCTAAGCATAGTCATTAAGAAAAAGAGACTTACAGATACAAAGTCTTTTGAGACATTCTCAAAGAAGGAAAAATGAGAAGAGTAACTTTGATTTGGAAATATCCCAAAAAGAAACATGAGAAAACTACATTTTTACAATTGTCAAGAGAAGGCTAAATAATGAAATCTGTTCTCTGGTGCATTTAGTTTATTATTCAAAGGAGGAAAGAAGAAATCAGTCAAAACAATGGGTAAAATACAGATGAAATTGATACAATGAATGGGACAAAAAAGGACCAAAAGGATTAAAGATTTAAGAGAAACTTTAAAAATCAAGAGAAGGGAAAGAGCAAATTCTAATTAATAGTTCATGGATTAGATTCTGTGACACCTCTCTGAGCAAATCAATATAATTTATATAAGATAAAGTAGGAATGTGCTTGAATGGGTAGAGTGAAGGTAAGAAATGGGTAAGAGCTTCACATATAGTTTTATTGAGTCCATTAGAAAACAGAAAAGGGAAAGCAATTTCTTTATTCTCTCAACACGAGAGAATGTGGAAGGAAAGCAACAAATTAATGGGAGATTAGAAAGTATGTTTGGTAAAGTTGAAGGAGGTGGGGGAAAATTTCCTTTGGAAATGAAAAAAAAAGAAAGTACTGCTAAGGAATGTTCTCATTATGGGTAAAAAAATTATTACTTTATCTTTGAGAAAATTTACATATTGAGACCTCCTTCTCTATGAATCACTTATTCTTCCTGTGACTACATTCTACCCTAACAGGTAGGATGGATGTGTCAAGGACAGTCACTCCCCAGGATGGTAGAGCACACACAAAAATGGAGATAGGAAACCCTGGTCTTCGGATAGATAAGTGATTATGGGGACATAAGAAAATAGGTCTGAGCCTCATGTATGAGAATAGAGTGACCTCCACCATATAATACTGCTTCCATTCAACATTACTTCCTTAAGGGATTGGTCATTTTAAGTGAAACACAGGAGGAAAAAAAATGAAATATGAGGGATGTAAAATTGTATATTCTAGAAACTCTAATTTTATGAGAGGTAAAAAGAGGAAAACTAAATGTCTATTAATTGGAGAATAGAGTTTAAAACATGGTAGCAGGGGAGAGACACACTAAATGGAAACTACTTGGAAAAGGGAGTCATCAAAGAATGTTTCTTAACATTGGTTGAATGAAGATTTTTCAAACTATGCTAATAGCTAGGCAGAGCAAGAGAGAGGGGAAAAAAGAATAACAAATATATGAATAAAAAAGAAAGAAAAAATCAACTCAAGACACTTGTGATTTTATATATATATATATATATATATATATATATATATATATATATATATAAGAATCAAGATATAGGGAAAGGCATAAAAATACTATATGGAACACCTTAAATATGAATGGATCAAGTAATCCAATTAAATGAAAGAAAGTGACGGAATCAATAAGAAAGCACACTTCAATCATTGACCGTGAAGAAGAAGCACATCCAAGGAATCAAGACATGAAGGATAAACATTAGACTCTGAAGCCAAATTTACTGTGAATGAGATATGCCAAGGCAGGGGAGCTGATTGTTTGAGAATCGTCCTTTGCTCCCGACTCTCATATAACAATTTTCCTGCATAAATTCCACTGTGTCATTTAATGTGGGTACTCTCTTCCTTGGTGCAGGTAGTACCCATGTATTCTTCATTTTTTTTTTTAGTTGATGGATTTTTAACATCACATTCATTTCTCAATATAGGGAAAGGATATACAGGTCTTACAATCTTATTCATCCTTGTCTAGTTGAATCTGACTCTTTATGATTCCATTTGGGATTTTCTTTGCAAAAATACTGGAGTGGCTTGCTATTTGTTTTCCTCTTCAGTTCATTTTACATGTAAAGCAACAGAGGCCAACAGGGTTAAGTGATGCATCCAGGGTCATGCAGCTAGTAGGTGTTTGTGTCTGGATTTGAACTGAGGTCTTCCTGACTCTAAGCCTTGGCAGAAAACTCTCTCTCTCTCTCTCTCTCTCTCTCTCTCTCTCTCTCTCTCTCTGTCTCTGTCTCTGTTTCTCTGTCTCTCACTCTCTCTTTCTCTCTCTCTCCCACACAGACACACGCATTCATGTATTTTGGATTAGGTTTAGGGGTGTGTGTGCATGTGTGTGTATGTGTGTGCATGTGTGTGTGTGTTTGAATTAGTGCTTGACTATTGAGTAGAATCAGTACTAACTGGTTACTCAAATTAAGCATACAAGGTAGCAATATCATAAAGATAATACCTTCAAGTTTAATTTACAGGTTTAATGCTATACTAAACTACTGAAGGACTACTTTAAAAAGTCAGATTAAAATAATAACAAAATTCATTTGGACAAAGGGTCTAGATTATTGAGTAAAACAATAAAAAAATTTAAGATGAAAGGGAATCTCACATTACATGTAAGTAGTCATTATCAAAATTTGATAGTTTTGATAACTTATAGTAATAAATACCAAAGCTGCTTGATGCTGGTTTGAAAATAAAAATAAATCAATGGAACATATTGGACAAGAAAAGATCAGAAATAATTGATTTGAACAACTCAGTGCTGGATAGACCAAAAAACATAAATTACTTGGCAAAGAAGTCGCTATTTGAGAACTTCTGAGAAAGCCAGAAAGCAGTCCGGCAGAAATTTGGCTTACACTCTCATCCTAGACTATATTACACAATAAATTCGATGTGGATGCACAACCTAAAACTTAAAGGTCTTGTCATTTTTAAAAACAAGATATGCTAATTCCATGAATTTTAAGACTATATTTAGGGATGAATTATTAATCAAAGTTTAAGGGACATAAGCAATTATAAAAGATAAATTAGATGACTGACTCTGTGAAACTGAATGAAATTTGGACATTAAAAATGTATCTCAGGAAAGAAGAGGTTGAATCGGAAAAATATCTTAATAAATATTTCTGATAATGATAAGATCCCTAAGATATATAGACAATTAGCAGAAGTCCTTAAGACCAAAATCTATTCCTTAATAGAGAAGCTGTCAAATGATAGATAGACAGACAGATACATTAGATAGATAGATAGATAGATAGATAGATAGATAGATAGATAGATAGATAGATAGATAGATAGATAGACAGATGTAAAGTTCTCAAAAGAATCACAAACCATGGGGGAGGAGTCAAGATGGCAGAGTAGAAAGATTCACATATGCTAGCTCCAAATCCACAGCCCATAAAATACCTGTAAAGAAGAACTCCCAACAAATTCTGGAGCAGCAGAAGCCACACAGCAGGAGAGTGGAGGAGATTTCTATTCCAGAGAGCCCTGAAAAACTAACACCAAAGGTCCCATCGTGCACCAGACCCAGAGCAGAGCCCAGCCCTGCCCTGGCCACAGGGCACCAAGAGGAGCAGATACAAACAGACTTCAGGGGCAGAATCTCCAGCAGCCATGCAGGTCCCTCCACCCACAGATGCCAAAGGTCAGTGAGAGAGCGGGGTGTCTCCATAACTCAGGCCCCTTTGGGAGGCAGCAGCAGATGCAGCAGCAGACAGGAGCTCTGATCCATTGTTGAAGTTCTCCACATAAACCCCTGAGGGAACTGAGCCCCTGTGAGGTGGCCCTGCCCCCACCCAAGCAGCTGAACATAATCTCACACTGAATAACAGCCCCCACCCTGCAAAAAGCCCTGAGGCTGGGAAGCAGCATTTGAATCTCAAACCCCAAGCAGTAGCTGGGCAGATCTGGAGGCAAGGTGGATGTGGTGAGGTATCTCAGAAGTCAAGTAACTTGCTGGGAAAATGCCCAGAAAAGGGAAAAAAAATAAGACCATAGAAGGTTACTTTCTTGGTGAACAGATATCTCCTTCCATCCTTTCAGAAGAGGAAGAACAATGCTTACCATCAGGGAAAGACACAAAAATCAAAGCTTCTGTATCCCAAACATCCAAAATAAAATATTCAATGGGCTCAGGCCATGGAAGAGCTCAAAAAGGATTTTGAAAATCAAGTGAGAGAGGTGGAGGAAAAACTGGGAAGAGAAATGAGAGAGATGCAAGAGTGATTGTCGGTTTGAGTCCTAGTTCCTTTGACTTCTGAAATATCCTATTACATGCCCTTTGATCCCTTAATGTAGAAGCTGCTAGATCTTGTGGTATCCTGATTGTATTTCCACAATACTGGAATTGTTTCTTTCTAGCTGCTTGCAATATTTTCTCCTTGACCTGGGAATTCTGGAATTTGGCCACAATGTTTCTAGGAGTTTCTCTTTTTGGATCTCTTTCAGGTGGAGATCGATGGATTCCTTCAATACTTATTTTGCCCTCTGGTTCTAGAATCTCAGGGCAGTTTTCCATGATAATTTCATGAAAGATGATGTCTAGGCTCTTTTTTTGATCATGGCTTTCAGGTAGTCCCATAATTTTTAAATTGTCTCTCCTGGATCTATTTTCCAGGTCAGTTGCTTTTCCCATGAGATATTTCACATTCTCTTCCATTTTTTCATTCTTTTGGTTTTGTTTTATGATTTCTTGGTTTCTCAGAAAGTCATTAGCCTCCATCTGTTCCATTCCAATCTTGAGAAAACTATTTTCTTCAGTGAGCTTTTGAACCTCTTTTTCCATTTGGCTAATTTTGCTTTTGAAAGCATTCTTCTCCTCATTGGCTTTTTGAACCTCTTTTGCCAATTGAATTAGCCTATTTTTCAAGGTGTTATTTTCTTCAGCATTTTTTTTGCTCTCCTTTAGCAAGGTATTGACCCATTTTTCATGATTTTCTTGCATCTCTCTCATTTCTCTTCCCAGTTTTTCCTCCACCTGTCTAACTTGATTTTCAAAATCTTTTTTGAGCTCTTCCGTGGCCTGAGTCCACCAGACATCCACCTCAGATGCCTGGGATAGAGAGGCCCTGACCGCCACGTATCTCCCTGATGGCAAGCATTGTACTTCCTCATCAGAAATGAAAGAAGGAAGGAACATCTCTTGCCCAAGAAAGTAGCTCTCTATGGTCTTATTTTGCTTCCTTTTTCTGGGCATTATCCCAGCCAGTTACTTGACTTCTGAGATTCCTGTCCAGGCCCACCTAGATCCGCCAAGCTAGTGCTTGGGGTCTGAGATTCAGATGCTGCTTCCTAGCCTCAGGGCTTTCTGTGGCAGGAGCAGCTACTATTCAATGTGAGCTTAAGTTCTGGTGCTTGTGTGGGGGCAGGGCTGCCTCCCAGACTCAGTTCTCTCAGGGGGTTTATGCAGCGACCTTTGGTAATGGCCCTGAGCCCTGAGCCGCTGCCTGCTCCAGGAGTCCCGGGCCTCTGCTGTCTCTGCCGCTGCCTCTGCCACTGCCTCCTGAGGGAGCCCGAGCCACAGAGACACCCCGCTCCCCTCTCGGCCAGCCCAAAAGTCTCTGTCACTGACCTGGAGTGCTTATGGGTGGAGGGACCTTCTTGGCTGCTGGAGGTTCCGTCCCTGAAGCCTGCTCGGATCTGCTCCTCTGGGGCGTGTGGCCAGGGCAGCGCCGGGGGGTGTGCTCCATGTCCGGAGGGCAACGGACCCCTGGGGATGGCTTTCCAGGGCTCTCTGGAATGGAAATCTCTTCCACTGTGTTTCTGCATGGCTTGCAGTGCTCCAGAACTTGTGGGGAGTTCTTTTTACTGGAAATTTATGGGCTGTGGATTCGGAGCTAGCATATGTGAGTCTTTCTACTCCATCATTTTGGCTCCTCCCCTGAGAGAGATGCAAGAAAAGCATGAAAAGTACGTCAAAACCTTGCTAAATGAGACCCAAAAAATGATGAAGAAAATAACACATTGAAAAAGAGGCTAACTCAGTTGGCAAAAGAGGTTCAAAAAGCCAATGAAGAGAAGAATGCTTTCAAAAGCAGAATCAGCCAAATGGAAAAACAGGTTCAAAAGCTCACTGAAGATAATAGTTCTTTAAAAATTAGAATGGAAGAGATGGAGGCTAATGACTTTATGAGAAACCAAGAAATCACAAAACAAAACCAAAAGAATGAAAAAATGGAAGAGAATGTGAAATATCTCATTGGAAAAACAACTGACCTGGAAAATAGATCCAGGAGAGACAATTTAAAAATTATGGGACTACCTGAAAGCCATGATCAAAAAAAAGAGCCTAGACACCATCTTTCATGAAATTATGAAGGAAAATTGCCCTGATATTCTAGAGCCAGAGGGCAAAATAAGTATTCAAGGAATGTACCAATCACTGCCTGAAAGAGATCCAAAAAGAGAAACTCCTAGAAACATTGTGTCCAAATTCCAGAGTTCCCAGGTGAAGGAGAAAATATTGCAAGCAGCTAGAAAGAAACAATTCAAATATTGTGGAAATACAATCAGGGTTACACAAGATCTAGAAGTTTCTACATTAAGGGATTGAAGGGTGTGGAATATGATATTCCAGAATTCAAAGGAACTAGGACTAAAACCAAGAATCAGCTACCCAGCAAAACTGAGTATAATATTTCAGGGAAAAAAAATGGTCTTTCAATGAAATAGAGGACTTTCAAGCATTCTTGATGAAAAGACCAGAGCTGGAAAGAAAAGTTGACTTTCAAACACAAGAATGAGACGAAGCACGAAAAGGTAAACAGCAAAGAGAAGTCATAAGAGACTTACTGAAGTTGAACTGTTTACATTCCTACATGGAGAGACAATATTTGTAACTCTTGAAACTTTTCAGTATCTGGGTGGGATCACACACACACACACATACACACACACACTCATGCACACAGAGAGACAGAGAACACAGAGTGAACTGAATAGGATGGGATCATATCTTAAAAAATGAAGTTAACTGGTGAGAGAGAAATGTATTGGGAGGAGAGAGGGAGAAATGGAATGGGGCAAATTATCTCTTATAGAAGAGGCAGGCAGGAGACTTTTTAGTGAAGGGAAAAAGAGGGGAGCTGAGAGAAAAACATGAAGTTTACCCTCATCACATTCGACTAAAGGAAGGAATAAAATGCACACTCATTTTGGTAGGAAAACCTATCTTACAATACAGGAAAGTGGGGGAGAAGGGGATGCACAGGGTGGGGGGGATGATGGAAGGGAGGGCAATGGGAAGAGAGAGCAATTTAAAATGAACACTCTTGGGAAGGGACAGGATCAAAAGAGAGAATAGAAGAAATGGGGGGCAGGATTGGATGGAGGGAAATATAGTTAGTCTTAAACAACATGACTATTATGGAAGTCATTTGCAAAACTACACAGATATGGCCTATATTGAATTGCCTGCCTTCCCAAAGGGAATGGGTGGGGAGGGAGGGATGGGAAGAAGTTGGAAGTCAAAGTTTTAGGAACACCTGTGGAGTATTGTTCTTGCTACTAGGAAATAAGAAATACAGGCAATGGGGAATAGAAAGTTATCTGACCCTAAAGGACAAAAGAAAAGATGGGGACAAGGGAAGGGAGGGATGATAGAAGAGAGCACAGATTGGTGATAGGGGAAATTAGAATGCTTGGTGTATTGGGGTAGGGGTAGGGGACAAATGGGGAGAAAATTTGGAACCTAACATTTTGTGATAATGAATGTAAAAAGTTAAATAAATAAATTAAGAAAAGAATTGCAAACCATTAATAATTATATGAACTAATGCTTCAAATTGCCAATAATAACAGAAATGTAACTAAAGTAATCCCAAGTTTTCACCTCACCCTTGTCAATTAGCAAAGGTGACAACAAACGGGAAGAGTCCATGTTGGAGGGACTGTGGAAAGGCAGACACACTAGTGCATTTTGGTTGTGAACACAATCATTCTAGAAAGCAAATAAAGTGTTCAAAGTGTCTTTTGACCAAATAATCCACTGCTATGCATACATTTCAAGGAAGTCAGTAAACAAAAAAAAGACTATATGTACATCAAAATTTATACAAGCATTTTTTTTGCAAAGAACTAGAAACATACTGGTGTTTCATCAATTGGAGAATGTCTAAACAAATTCTGTAACATACATAAATATAAAGGGAATATTACTGTTTTCTAAGAAATGACAAACACAGTTAATATAGATAAGCATGAAAAGATGTTTATGAACTGATACAAAGTGAAGCAAGAAGAACCAGGAAAATGACACATATAAAGACTGAAACAATATAAACAGAAAACAGTGACCACAAAACAATTGACAATGAGTGCTATTTAAGTCTAAAAAATGAGTTTAGCTCCAAAAAAGAGATATGAAAAGATACCATTTCATGATGTTTTGGAGAAGTAGAGGGGTATAGGTGTTGAACATTGCACATAAAAAAAGATTTTTTTCATTTTTTTTTCCATTTTTGCGAGAAGTTTCCTTTTCTCTCTATTATGTGTAAATTATTCCTCTCAGAAGGTTAAGTGAGAGGTACTTTGGAAGGGAGAATTTTCAATGATACAAAAACAAAAATCAATAAAATCTGTTTTTTTTAAATATAAAAGGTCAAATTATTAAAGAAAAATAAGTAACAGGAAAATGGATGGAGATATCTTTCATATGACTAGAAGGAGACTATGGCTATGATTATAAGGAGAATTCTTAACCAAATAGGAGATAAAGTTAAAAAGAAATGAAAGAGAAAATTTTGATTACAAGAATTTGAAATGCCTTTGCATATACAAAGCACAGTTAGAGCAGGATAAGAAATGAAAATATTAATTAGGGGGAAAACTTTAGAAGAAATATCAGAGATAAGGATTTGCTATTCAAGCTATATAATGAATTAAAACAAATATATTACTATTAATGATTCTCTCTGTGTATTTCCTGTGTGTATGTTTGTCCTTAATTGCTAAAGAAGACCATGCCATCAGAGAAATAATGACATGACTTGCACTTGACTTTGTTTTGAGTGGGAGGGCTGTGCAAAGTCACCAGCCTCAAAAGCCTCAAAAAAGGCTCCTCCAAAGTTATCTGAATCCAGTGACCAGATATTCATCAGGATGACTGGAGATGCCCCAGGATGAGGCAATTGGGGTCAAGTGTCTGAGGTGAGATTTGAACTCAGGTCCTCCTGACTCCTGCACTGGTGCTCTATCCACTGCATCACCTAGCTGCTCTGTATTTTATGTACATATACATACATATGAAAATAATTCTCAAAAGTTAAATTGCTTACTATTAATATTAGAGATTCCTCCAGATAACTAATACGAAAATAAGAATTTTTAAATTGTTGGGATTTCACATCACATATAGCGAACCCAAAAAGATGACAAGGAAAGAAAATAATCAATATTGTATGAGTGATAGGAAGACAGGTATATTAATTGAGTCTGGGAACATTAAACTGATGCAATCATTCTGTAAAACGTTTGGAATTATCCCTTTAGGAAGAGAAAGAGAGAGAGAGAGAGAGAGGGAGGGAGAGAGAGGTCGCGGTTGCTATTCTTTGACCAAATATCTCATGACTGAAGGGTCCATATCTACAAAAATAATTATAAAAGCACTTTCTTGTGATAATAAAGTACTACCAGAAAATTGAGCCCCTGTTCATTATGAAATCCCTAAACAACAGTATATGAATGCAGTGCCACATGACTGTGCCATATGGAATGACAATTAAGAGAAATTCAGGAAAATGGGAAAATATAAATTAATTCATGAAGAACAAATAGAAGGAAAGCAAAATATCAGCTAAATACAATAATGCTAGAGGAAAAAATACAAAACAAAACCAACTCTGTGTAATTATATTGATGAAACTTGGTCCTGGAGAAAATTTGAAGAAATTCATCTTCCTCTTTTTATTGCAGAAGCTGGAGTGGGAGTGGGGTATGGAAATAGAATGCTATGAGAAATGTATCAGTTGATTTTGCTGAGCTGTTTTTCTTTCTTGTGCTATTTTAATCTTTGTTACAAGCATAGGCTAACAAGGTCACAGAGGCAGCTAGGTGACTCGGTGGACAGAATTCCAGGATTGGAATCAGGAATTCAAATCTGGTCTCAGACCCTTATTTTATGTCCCTGGGCAACTCTGTCAGCCTCAGTTTCATCTATAAAATGAGCTGGAGAGAGGGGAATTGCGAACCACTCTAGTATCTTTGTAAAGAACATCCCAAATGGAATCATAAAGAGTTGGACATAACTGAACAAGAATAAATAAGTTCATAGGATCCGTATTTCCCTGTATTGGGAAATGCATGTGATGTTAAAAATATGGCAACAAAAGAAATAGAACACATATATAGATGCACTGGAGAGAATACGCACATTAAATGATCCAGAAAGTTGTAATATAAGAGAAGAGAGCACAGAATGATTCTTAATCAAAGAATCAGCTTAGAAATATATGGGTTAGCAAATGAGCAACCATTTCCCCTGGGTTTGTGAAGTTTTACTATTAGCAAGTGCCCCAAGCTTGTCATTTTGCATATCATATATCACTGTCAATCATTTTTCAATACAGAGGTCAATAATTCTCCATAATAACTGTCAACTCTGGTCAATTTATTTGCATCACTTTATTTTAGAGGCTTATGAAATGCAAATAGAATTCCTTCTAATAATGCTTCTTATTAAATTAGTTTGGCATGAGGGAGAAATATCCTTCTTAGCTATATCCTCAAAAGAAGACTTACAGTTACAGCAACCATGACCATCCTTCTAATAGTGGAGAGGAAATAAAAATCATCTTTTTTACAGTTTGCTATTTGTTAAGATTGCTCTGGGATGGCTGGTTAGTGAGAAGGAGACTCAATATATAAAGGAACAATTTTCTTTGAGGAATGTGTAGCACCATCATTGCTAGCAAATAGCCAGTAGGCCCATTTCATCCTGAGCATCTCTCAAAAATCCAGAGGAAAAACAATTATGTATAACATCTCTGTCTTGTTGATTTCTCTGTGAGACATCTTTGGAGATGCTCCCAGGCAGGAGATCCCTACCATTATGCAGGTAAAATGTCACGATGTCCTGCTCAGCTATAAAAGCAATTTTTTATAGAGAAAAATGCATTGGATTTGTTTCTGCTTTGTTTTTATCTGCACAGGAACAGAAATCTAGTATTAAGGTGCATTAGACTTGAAACATCTCATTAAGGTCAAAGAAATGGAGAAAACATCATGAAGTACCCATTCATCCAGGGAATTAATCAGTGAACAAGCTCTAGTTAAGCACTTATTTTTTTTTTCAGGAATTGTTTTAAGTACTGGAAATACAAAGAAAAGCAAAAATTCAGCCCCTGCTGTCAAGAAGTTTATGCCCTAATAAGGAAAACAACATGCAAATAATAATGTGTAAACAAGCTATATGCTTTTCAAAATGGAAGACCACTTCAAAAGGAAGGCAAGTAGAGAGGGCAGAGGATGGTTAGGCAAGACATCCCCCCAAAATGGCATTTAAATAGCAGTCAAAAAAAATAGCAACAAAGCATTTCCTCATCAGCTTGTAGCAAAGTGACCTATAAAATGTGCATGCCCTCATTGAGAAGAGCAGACATATGTAAAGCATACATGTTATAGGGCAAATGCCAAGAAACCCAGAATATTGCATGGATGGACAACTCCTGCCTATGTTACAAGGCCACTGCTATCAATATACTACTCCTACTGGGCTTGTTCCATGCCATTCTCTTTTTAAAATATATATATATATAATTTATTTTTAAACATTCTTTACTTTTTAAACGTAGAGTTTCAAATTCTTTTGCTTCCCCCCACACCTTTCTCCACCCCCTGAGAAGGAAAGCACTATGATATCAACTATCCATGTGAAATATTGAGAAACATTTCTATATTTGCCATATTTCTTTAAAAAGCAAGAAAAACAAGAAAATTATACCTTAGTTTGAATTCATAGTTCCTCAGCTCTCTCTGCAGATGACCATTTTCATCATGAGTCCAATGGAATTGTCATGGGTCATCGTATTGATGAGTATAGCCATGACTTTTTATAGATGGTCATCATTTCAGTATCGCTGTTACTGTGCACAGTAATTTCCTGGTTCTAATCACTTCACTTTGCCTCAGTTCATATAGGTCTTACCATGTCTTTCTTTTCCTGAAATCATCTCCCAGATCAATAGTACTCCATCACAATCACATGCCATAACTTGTTCAGCCACTCCTTAAGTGATAAGTGTTCAATTCTTTGCCAGCACGGAAAGAACTGAAGTTAATATTTTTTATAAATAAGATCATTTTCCTTTGTCTTTGATCTCTTTGGGATACAGATTGAGTGCTAGCTTTGCTAGGTCAAAAGGTGAGCACAGTTTTCCATCCCTTTACCCAGTTGATTGGACAAGTTCACTACTTCACCAACAATTCATTACCTATTTTCTCTCAACCCCTCCGACAGCTGTCATTTCTGTCAGATGTGAGGTGGTGTCATAGATCTGTTTACTTTACATTTATCTAATCAGTAGTGATGTAGAACATTTTTTCATGATTATATTTAACTTTGATTTCTTCTTCTGAAAACTTCCTATTCGTATCCTTTGGCCATTTATCAGTTGGGCAACGACTTATTTTTTTTAATCTATTTGACTCAGTTCTCTATATATTTGAGAAATGAGGCCTTTATCAGACAAAAAAGCTTGCTGTAAAATTTTTTGATACTGATTCATTGTCTACAATGTGTGTTCATCCTTCACTGCTGAAGAAGACCATGTCATCAGAGAAATAATGACATGACTTGAACTTGAGTTTGTTTTGAGTGAAAGAGGGCTGTGCAGGTCACCAGCCTCACTTCTCCTGCAGAGCCATCTGAATCCAGTGACCGGATATTCATCAGGATGACTGGAGATGACCTAGGATGAGGCAACTGGGGTTAAGTGACTTGCCCAAGATCATACAGCTAGTGAGTGTCAAGTATGTGAGGTGAGATTTGAACTCAGGTCCTCCTGACTCTTGCACTGATGCTCTATTCACTGCACTGCCTAACTGCCCCTTGTCTACAATACCTTTTAGCAAAACATGGTTTCCCTGATTATTCATAAAAGACTTGTTAGAGAAAATAAATTTTGGGGTATCTTGAAGAAAGCTGGAGAATACAGTAAAAAGAGGTGATGTGGATAGCATTCCAAGCATAGGAGACAGCCAATGAAAAGGTACAATGTTGGGAGATGGTATGTCACATTTGGGAAAGAATAAAGAGGCTCATCTGGCTTGATTATTGATTACATGGAAGAATATTGAGGAGACAGATTACAGAGGCCAGAGAGAGAATTTATATTAGGTATTGGAGGAAATAAGGAATCACTATATTGGGGTTGATTAAGCATGTGTGTGTGTGTGTGTGTGTGTGTGAGAGAGAGAGAGAGAGAGAGAGAGAGAGAGAGAGAGAGAGAGAGAGAGAGAGAGAGAGAGAGAGAGAGAGAGAAAATGAATGAATGAGTCTTTAATCCAGGTGGAAGGAAAGGGAATCAAGAAGGGAAGCCATATTATCTGGTGCCTGTTTGGGATATGTTGCAACAAAGCAAAGACACCCAGGTATAACTGGGAGCCTTGTACATTTGATGAACAGCGATCAGTCATGAAGATTTTGCTTCAAGTTTACTTGGTCCTTGCCACAGCAAATGGGAACAAGGGAACTTCATTCAGAGTAACCTCAAATTTCTAGGGACAGTAGCTCCTAACTCCTTCAACAGGTTGGAGACTGTACTCAGTTTTTATGATAAGGGGCACTGTTCCACCAGATCATGACCATGAGTTTGTGCAGCAATGTACTACCTGAGGAAACCAGGAGATTCACCAAGAGCATAACTTGCTCATTACATCAGCCATCATCAGCATTAGCAAGCAGGTGAAGTCAATGTGATTTCAGATGCTTCCAGGGACATTTCCTCTTTGCCCAGTTATTTCACCACAGACTTGAAATTCCGGCATTATAAAATCATTTGGCCTTCAAGACTGCCCTTATTCAAAGGTTTATGTTGCTTTAAATGATAATCCAGCATTCGCTGGTAATTTGTATTTTTGACAGTGATTTAATTTTTAAGCCTTTTCCCCCTGCAGGAGAACTAGTTAAGCTCAGGGGAACCAAAGAAAGGAAACAAAACCCTGGCAAGTTCGAGGGGAGGATGGAAGGACACAGAGATCTAGAACTGTTGTCCTTGTTCATCTCTTATTCTTGAAGGACCAACGTCCCAAGGGTGATACCTTGACTTGTGTGTGAATGGGATTTAAGTGATGGAGAACTACACAGTCGTCAGACTCTCCTCCAGAGTCATCAATCCAGTTGTAAGACATGATTATCGACAATGACCCAAGATGCACGGTCTGCAATATGGGACAAGCCTGAGACAAGAATTGTGCTGGTAGGATGACAGCCAGAGGGCAGTGTCAGGACACTGACCACCTAGGCATGGCAGCAAGTAGTCTGGATAGGAAGGCAAGAGACAGAAGCCAAGGCTCAGCAAGAACATTCTGGAAGGGATCTTGCTGAGCAGAGTTCAACCAAACATTTTACATTGGAAGAAGCTTGTCTATTCACTCAAGGCTATGTGGGATTTCACGTCAGAAGAAGACATGGCACAGAAGGGTGAGTGACAAAGAAATTTCAACCAAATTCACAACTTTGATAAGAGCTAATCCTGTGATTTCTAATTCTCCATTTCATCTGATGTCCTATAGGGACAGCCACTGCCGAAAACAAGGGTGGTTCCAGTTGAGGCATTGAGAAATTGCCACCCACACCCATTTTCACTGGTTTATTCCCTGCCAAAACACGTCCCTGTGATCACGTAGACCTCTGCTGTATGAAAAGCCTGGCCAGTATTTTAAATAGGAAGTACAAAATATGTTCCACCCTAACACCATCCCTTCCTACAGCCTAACTTTCAATTTCTACTTAGCCAGTTCAGGTACTCCTCAGAAAATTAATGATGGGATAAATATCCAGAGAGATTTTTTTTTTAATTTCATGAATTATCCTGGATGTCTGTTGGTATTGTGTGTGTGTTTTAAATTTTTTTCTACATTATCACAAGATGAGTTCTGTGAACTAAATCACAGGAAAAACACTGGCTCACTAAAATATATAACTTGATTCTCATCATTTATAGGATGCTAGTGGGTCCTCTCTATGAATTGAGATAAGATGGGCCACTCTAATGTTCAGAAGGAAAAAAAAAAAAGAAAAAAAAAACCCTGCAGATCTGCTTAAAACCTTCAGGATAAACATGAACAAAAAACAGACTATTTTTCAAAAGCATCTGGGTGTAAACTTTTTTTTTTTTCCACCAGAAATCATAGTGTTTATGGGCATGTTTTACTGGAAACCTGCTGCTTCTCACAATGTTTCCTGAGCGACTGTCTTGGTAAAACCACATCTGGAAATGACAAGCATACAGCTGTAAATCTGAAAGTCAGTGTGTAGCCCTAATAGCTACCAGCCACGATGGGGTTGTCTTACAGAATGCTGGAGGGATTTACAAAGAAAGAGGCCAGCTGTGGCCACTGGATCATGAGTTTTGGGGGTAAATTGGCGATAGAGTGATAACTCTGAATGGCCAACTGCTGAGCAATCAAATCCACTTCTGTGAAGTGGAGCCGATTTGGTCACTAATATAATTGACTTATTTCTATTTCCTTAGAAAAAGTTAGATGAACCCTGAATGAGATAAAGGATGCCTGTTGATTCATTCTTACTGTTGCAGAGAAAATGGATCCCCTCTCACCTTTTTTTGCCATGGCTTCTCCTCTCCTGTGTCCCTTGGTCCTCTACTTTCCCACTTACGTTGGCTATTTATCTCCTCTCTCTCCAGTACCATTAGTTGTCAATCCCCCTTCCATCTACCTCATTTTCTCTGATTTTTCACACATGCAGTGAAGTATTTTCTATCTTGAAAAATTCATGTCTTTTGTTTGTACATTATTATTTTCATGTTTTCTACCCCATTACATATTTAATTCTTTGAGATCGACTGTCTTTTTCTTTTCTTTGTGCGGTTCAATATTTAGCCCAAAGCCTCAAATATAGTAGGTGCTTAGTAAATACTGATTGACTGACTTCTGTTTGTGGGTGCCATTCTATTTCTTTTCTTTTACAGCCAAAACATTAGGAGAGGAGTTGGTTTCAAATCTAGCCTCTGTCAGTCACTACCCATGTGACCTCACTTAACCTCTCTGGGTCTCAGTTTTTCATGTGTAAAATGAGGGAATTGATCTACAAGACCTCTAAGGTCCCTTGTAACTTGAAATCTATGATCATATAATCTAAAAAAACAGGACATATTGTCTCCTCATCTCTTTCCATTCAGATATAACCTGGTTCCTGTTCTCTTTCATTTTTCTGAATCCAATGATTATCCAATTATCATCACCATATCTCATATTTACTTGCACTTGAAGGTTTATCCTTGACCTTTCTACATGTATTATTTGACTTTAATCAATGCTCCCTCTATCATGAAAGTCCCTGTTCCTCGTCTTGCAAGATGCTAAATTATTTTCTCTCATCATTCTAATTGCTTTTTTGTTTCCCTGGCACTGTTTCCATCTTCTCCCTCTGCCCCCAACTGATGGCAGTTCTACAGGTTTACTCTTGGCCCCTTATTCATTGGTATGCCTCATTCTTACTGATTAGTCATTTCAGTCCTGTCTGACTCTTTGTGGCCCCATTTGAAATTTTCTTAGCAAAGATGCTGGAGTGGTTCCTTCTCCAGCTCATTTTACAGATAAGGAAACTGAGGCATGTAGGATTAAGTGACTTGTACAGGATCACCTAGTTAGTAGGTATCTAAGGCCAGCTACCTAGCTACCCCATGACTCATTCTTACCTTGCCATTAAAGATGCTCTGCAATCTGGTTCCAACACACTTTTCCACACATCCACAGCTGTTGACCTTCTGGCATGCTTCGTACCAATTCAACTAATGTCCTTTCCATCCCCTGAGTAGGTTTTATAGTTTTCCTCACTCTCATTTCTTTTCATACTATCCCTTCTCCATTCAAATAACAACAATATTCATCTGTATATAGTACTTAAACTTTCACAAATTATTTTCTTTACAACAGTCATGTGTGATGGAACAAATATTAGTGTGCCCATCTTGAAGATAAGGAAATTGAGGCACAGAGAGTTTATATGATTTGTCTAATGTCATATGAAGACCCAACAACCGATGCAAGTTTGAAACTGCTGTTTCCTGGTTTCGACTCCAGCACTTTTCCCACTAAATTTTGTCTCTTATTCCTCGGAACCCAACGAAAATTCCTCCTTTTCCATGAGACCTTTCTAGTCCAGTTTCATTGATTTTTGCATTCTCCAAACTTCTTCAAATTATCATTGGTACCACCCATTTAGCAGTAAGGCATCAACTGTGTTCTGCTGCTCGTGGTGTTGCTGGTTTGAACCATAATTTGCATTTCCTGTTGTCATTTAACCTTTCATGTGTGTATGACAGTACTCCCCAACTAGAATGTAACTCCTTAAAGACAGGCTCCATGTCTCTTTCAGTATTCCTCACAGTTCTTTATAAGTAAGATTATCCATGTAGAGCTATGAGTAGACTTAGAGGCCCTTGAGTCAGATCCCTTTGAATTTTTTCATAAAGAACCTTAAGTAAGTGGCACGTTGGGAGCCAGCTTCCAGATTATTTTCATGCAGCGCTGGAGTTCCTTAGCATGAAATTTCACACGTATTTTTTGATTGACAATCTGTTGTTACTGATAATCCTTACATTCACAAGTCCCACTTTTTCTCTTTTTAGCGTTAGACTTTTTTCACTTCAAAATTTATTTGTTTTCATTTTGTCTCTCACTCCAATCATTTTCCAGTATGGCCCTGTCCCATCAAAATGGTCCTCCAGCAAAACTGACAAAAAATATAAAAGTTGACAACATAAAAGCTATCCCATGGAGCTTCCTCCTCTCTACCAAAAAGAAGTGAAACATGTTTTATCATCTGATTTTTAGCACACATTTTGATCTTTTCTGTTTTTTCTAGGTTCAGCTGCTTTTATTTTTTTAAAAAACTTTAAAATGTTCTAGTGCTCCACACAGAGCTTGGGGCATAGTAGATGTTCAATAAATGTCTGCTGATGGACTAATTTTTTATCATTTTGTTCACTATTAATGCAGTTTTCTTCTTTTTGCTTATTTTGCTCTGTATCAGTTCATATTTTCCTATGTTTCTCTGAATTCCTTATGCATGTCATTTCTTATTATATAGTAATATTCAGTTAGAAAATATGAATCATATTTTATTTGACCATTTCCCAATAAATAGGCATCTACATTGTTTAAAGTGGTTATTATTGTTATTTTTGTACCACAAAAATACTTCTATGAATATTAACTTTCTTTTGATAAATTCCTAGTAGCTATCCCCTTTAAAAAAGAAAAGTTCTTCTTAAACTTCATATTTTTATTTATAATTTACATCTGATTAGTATTTAAAAATATTAATTTTCAAATTCATAGATTTACATGCATAATTTATATCAAATTAATATTTCAAATATTTCCATAAAGTAAGACTAGCCAATGAGCATCCAGTCCTTACCTCATGTATGACATACTCTTCCTGGTATCATTGCTTGTGGAAACTTCACCTCCGTACTTCATAGACATGCCTCCTCCAATTGATTCCTGTTGGATTACATCACTGAAGGTGATGAAAAACTTTTTAATCAGCTACTGAGTCAGAACTCAGTGACCATGCAGATGAGTCAAACAGATAGAATCTACTTCTCCTTTCTGACAGTTTCCAAATGAGGAGGGAGAATAAAAACCGTGAACCTCCAGCTTGAGGGAGGGTAGCAGAAGTAATTAGTGCTGTTTCAGTGTCTTCCCCTCCAAGAGACCATAATATGTCTATTTATACACAACACAACCCCTGTTTCTATCTCCATTTATACTCTTTCCTCATATTAGGAGAATGAGTATCAAAGATAGAATAGACCGAATTTTGGTCTTATGAATTTCAAAAGATCAGAAGATCCACTAGAGGTCTGGCAACTGGAGTTCCTAACACAGAGTGTAGTTAGACCCAGCAACTGAACCCTGTAAGGAGCCAGCCCTGAGGAGTAACCTACTTGTTCTGGATCAACAGGGAAACTGGAAGTCAAGAAAACATATTTTTACAATCTGGAGCACCACTCCCACATTGGCTAACCCACACACTGAAGTGAATTTAGTCAGGGGTTGTTTGAAGGAAGTGATTTAAGTTTGTGCCCACTCTCCCTTTTTCAGAGATGGCTTTCCTCTGTTTCTTGCGTTATAATTTCAGTGAAAATACCTTTTAAAGGTTAATTGTTAATAAATGGTTAATTGATATTGTGTGGGTCCAAATAGTTGAAATTATACTGGAGAGATATTGACTTATTACTATTGAGGGAAACACAGTGAGAGTTCATAAACATTAACACTGGAGAAAGTCTCCCAACCCCTCAGACCTACTCTTAGAACTGTGAGAGGAATTGCAAGGGGTAGCCTTGATTTGGTAACCTGATCTGGTCATCGGAGTGGGTTGGGAGAGAGATGCCCAGAGCCTATGCAATATAAACATATCCTTTGGGGTCTATTGTAATAGTTCCATAGAATGACGGAATTTCAGAATATAAAGAGACTTTACAAATCATCTAGTCTAGCCTCTAATGATACAAGAATCCTCTTTACAATGTTCCCAATAAACAATCATCCTGCCCAGTCATGATATGCATAAGAGACCAAGAAATCACTACCTCCTACGGCCACCAATTTTACTTTCATACAGCTCCAATTTTTAGAAAATGTTTCCTTACGTGAAATGGAAATCCATTATTCTCTAAACTTCATCTGTTGGAAGTTACAGGCTTAGGTCACAATTGTCCTCTTGAGATACTCTCTATTCCTGCCAAACGGATCTTGTTTGGAGACTCCATGGTTTATAAGCTCATCATTCCATATTCCATCTCTACAACCTTGAGCAACCCAAAGCCTACACTGGCCTTTCTCCTCATGTGTCCAATATAATTCTTAGCTTCCTTCAAAGTACTTCCTTCAGATGCTTGTTAGCTGTGTGACCCTGAGCAAATCACTTCAGTTCTCTGTTCCTCAGTTTTCTCATCTATCAAATGGAGGCAATAAAAGCCACCAGGTCACAGGGTTGCTATAAGGATCTTATCAGTTAATGTATGTAAAGTGCTTCGCAAACCTTACAGCAGTATATAAATACCAGTTATTGTTATTATTAATTCTCATTCATAGGTTAGCTCTGTCAACATTACAGAGAGTGTTTTCTGCTCCCTCTTTTTTTCCTCTCACATTATCCATTGTACGTTGATTGACTTAGCATGCTGTGCTGCTCCATAGACTTCGAGCACCTCGAGGTAATGAATGGTTTTCCATTTTCTGTTGCTGTCTTACCTTGCATAGAGTGTTTAATAAGTGACCACTAAATTGGTCTCAGCTCTGCTCCATGAGAATGAAAACAACCAAACAAGAAAACAAAATCTAATCCTTCTTTTTATGACAGTCCTTCAAATATTAAAGGAAATTGCCATGGTCTTGTCTAAATATCCCCACTTCCTTTTTCAGATGCAGCGAAATGGCTTAGCGGACGGAGCACTAGGGCTTGAATGACAAAGAGCTGAGTTTGAATCCATCCTCAAATACTCAGCGATTGTGTTTCCTTGGGCAAGAGAATCACTCTCCGTTTCCTTATCTGTGAAACTGAGATAATAATATTACCTACCTCCCAGGGTTGTTGTGAGAATCAAATAAGATAATGTTTGTGAAGTATTTTGCAAACTCTAAAGCACTACAAGAGTGTTAATTATTAGTATTTTAGGAAGTGATGGCATAGCATCTTAAGTGCATTAGAGAATCATAAAACAAAGTGCTATGTGAGGTTTGAGGGTGGAACAAATTATTAACCAAGGAAAATCAGAGAAGTTTTCCAGCAGATGTGGCATTTGGGATAAGTTTCAAAGGGTAAGAAGAAGTTTAATAGGTAATGAAGAGGAGGGAGAGCATTCCAAGAGTTATACTCAATTTAATGCCAAAGCAATAGCCCTGGCCAAGGCTGAAAGACATAAACTTTCAGCTGAATAAATCTCCAGCTGTCTAAAATCACCTAAACTGTTTAGCCCTGCTTCTCCCATCTTGGACCTATGTAGCTGATCTCTTGAACTTAATGGATTTATGCTTATCCCTATTAAATTTCATGGGATTAAAGTGAGTCCGTCATTCCAGCCATCAAACAATTTCGCCATCCAATTCATTAACCATCCTCTAAGGCTCATCTTGTTTGCAATTCTGATAAGTGTGCAATTATTTGCCCTATGTGTTAGTGGTTCCTACCATGCACTTGAGTTTATGTATGGGAACTAAGTATATGAAATAACCCACAAATGCAGTGTGAGAGGGAGGGTGAAATAAAGACAGCAAATAGACAATATGAGGTAAGAGGAAAAAGTAAAAAAGCAAACAAGGAAAGGTCATGTCTGTGATAAAAATCACAAACCGAATGGAAATAAATGTGTCCTATCACTTGAATCATAGAATTATAGAGGAGAAAAAGTTATTAGGGAATCATACAATTTAACCCCTTTGACAAATAATTTTAAATGTGTAACTATGTACAAGTCAAGTTAAGTGCTAGAATACAAAAACAGAAATAGTCCAGTCTTTGCCTTTGAGGGGTTTATATTCTATTGGATTATAATCATAGAATGTTGGAAGCAAAAGGAATGTGAATATTGATTTCATCCAAGCCTTTCATTTTCCTTATTTTATTGATATCTTAGGTTAACTATTTTATATAGGCTACATGTCTTCCTTTTGTAGAGCTGCTTCTTTTAATAAAGAATAATATGAGAAAAAAATAGTTCAGGAAATCTAAACAACGTATTGGAAAAATCCAACATTACAGTCAGTGCTCCATTTCCATAGTCCTTCATCTAAACAAATAGAGAGCAGACTTCTTACATGTTTTTTCCCTTGGGGCCAACTTTGATCATTATAATTGAACAATTATAGGTTTGATGGTTCTTTGGTTACTGTTTTTCCATCGACATTGTTACAGTCATCATAAATATAATTCTTTCTTCTGTATATTTCATTTCACATCAGTTTATATGTTTTCCCATGGTTCACTATATTCATTGTTTCTTACATGGAAAGACTATGTCATTTTATTCATGTATCATGATTTGTTTTACTATTCCCCAGTCAATGGCCAACTATTTTGTTTCCAGTTCTTTGTGGTTACAAAATGAGCTGCTATAATTATTTTGCTTTGTTTGGGACATTTTCCTTTTAGCTTTGACCTACTTGGGATAGATGCCCAACAGTAGGATTCTGAGCCCAAGTGTATGGATGTTGTGGTCAATTGCTTAGCATAGTGCCATATGGCTCTCCCTGATGGTTGGACCAGCTCACAGTTTCTATGGCAGTGTATTAATGTGCTTGCCTTTCCACAGCTCTGTTGATATTTCCAGTCCCTACCTTTTGTCGTTTTTATCAACTTTCTGGTTATAAATGAAACCTCAAATTTATTTTAATTTGATTTTATTTTATTATTAATTATTTGGAGCATTTCTTCAATGTTTATGAATATTAATACTTTGTGGTAGTTCTTTTGAGAGTCATTTGTTCTTATCAGTGATGTACTAGAAACAACCCAGAAAGGCTCTAGGGAGTAAAACATTAAATTTTCAGGATCAGTATTGACACCTTGAAAACTGGTAAATGCTAAAAATTTGAATATGATTCATTGTTTTGACTTAAGAAGCTTATGGAGCCAACATTAATAATATAAATAAAACACAAAAGTATGTCATACACACACACACACACACACACACACACACATTTTTCCCTGAGAAATAATCATTAAACCTTTACCAGCATACCTGGTTAAATGTTTAGTAATTAAGAAACTGTATATATACATATCTATGCATGTGTGTGTACATATATATACACATACCCATGCACATATAAAATGTGTGTTTGTGTGTATACATAAACATATATATATGTATATACATATATACACTTATACATGTATATATACATAATTTTAAAAAGACTCCAAAGATATTAAGCAAGATTTGAATCTGGTCCTCTCTCAATAGTATCCATCAATAATAGATACCATTCAATGGTATTTCTTTATAAGGTCATCCTTTGGATCCTAGAGTCACAGAGAGTACAGTTATCCCTTCCATGTTGTCACTTTCCCCATTGCAGTTTTGCTATATCACACGTAAGTATAAAAAAAATGGGAAGTTTTGGGGTATTTTGTGGAAGCTGCAGACAACACTGGAAGTCCTGCTGAGGACAAACAGCCTATGATCAAATACTTAACCTAAATGTTAAATAGGGTAATGTAAACACCCCATGAAAGAAAAACAAAAATCCAATTTATTTCATGTGAAGGGAGAACAAATAATTTTCCAGATTGTGTTGGGGCTCTGTGTTTCTAAACCCAGAATGCTCAGGAATATGGAGAGGAGAGAAGAAAGGAGACCATGTAGGAAAGTGAAAGAGATTGATATAAGTGAGAAGAAGCTGGATAGAGGTATAGATTTTATATGCATAAGGAGCTTTGTAGGTCTAACATTATATATGTGTATATATATATATACATATATGTATGTATATATATA
This sequence comes from Bettongia penicillata ogilbyi, assembly GCA_023548195.1. NCBI lineage: Eukaryota > Metazoa > Chordata > Mammalia > Diprotodontia > Potoroidae > Bettongia > Bettongia penicillata. The sequence continues at coordinate 215,699 of JAJHZJ010000939.1, read as the reverse complement.
CATTTCTACAAACATATATGTACATGTATAATGTACTCAGTATAATGGAAGGGTTCTATCTCTCCAAGAAATGTGTTCATTTCTTGATTTACTTTTGCTCTCATACCACGGTCTTGTGTTACTCAGGTACCCATAATTTTCTAACTAAATCATAGGCTCAGAGTCTGTAGAATGGGAAAAGACTTTAGAAGATGTCCAATTGAACCTCTTTATTTTACAAAGGAGGAAACTGATGTCAGGAGAGAATTCTTTGCCCTTTAGGTTTATATATCAGGACTCTTGTCTTTGTTCTTACTTGCATTCTTATTTTTTTTTAGTTAAATTTATTTATTTAACTTTTTACATTCATTTTCACAGAATTTTGGGTTCCAAATTTTCTCCCCATTTGTCCCCTCCCCAACCCCAATACACCGAGCATTCTAATTACTCCTATCACCAGTCTGACCTCTTTTCTATCATCCTTCCCTTCCCTCGTCCCCATCTTCTCTTTTGTCCTGTAGGGCCAGATAACTTTCCATTCCCCATTACCTGTATTTCTTATTCCTAGTAGCAAGAACAAGACTCCACAGTTGTTCCTAAAGCTTTGAGTTCCAACTTCTCCCCATCCCTCCCTCCCCACCCATTCCCTTTGGGAAGGCAGGAAATTCAATACAGGCCATATCTGTGTAGTTTTGCAAATGACTTCCATGATAGTCGTGTTGTGTAAGACTAACTGAATTACCCTCCATCCTATCCTGCTCCCCATTGTTTCTATTCTGTCTTTTGATCCTGTCCCTCCCTGAGTGTTGACTTCAAATTGCTCCTTCCTCCCATTGCCCTCCCTTCCATCACCCCTCCCTCCCTGCTTATCTCCTTCTCCCCCACTTTCCTGTAGTGTAAGATGGGTTTTCATGCCAAAATGAGTGTGCATTTTATTCCTTCCTTTAGTCGAATGTGATGAGAGTAAACTTCATGTTTTTCTCTCAAGTCCCTTCCTTTTCCCTCCACTAAAAAGTTTCCTACCTGCCTCTTCTATGAGAGATAATTTGCCCTATTCCATTTCTCCCTCTCTCCTCCCAATACATTTCTCTCTCACTGCTTAACTTCATTTTTTAAAGATATGATCCCATCCTATTCAATTCACTTTGTGCTCTGTCTCTGAGTGTGCGTGAATGTGTGCATATGTATGTGCATGTGTGTGTGTGTGTGTAATCCCACCAACTACCCAGATACTGAAAAGTTTCAAGAGTTACAAATATTGTCTTTCCAGGTAGGAATGTAAACAGTTCAACTTCAGTAAGTCTCTTATGACTTCTCTTTGCTGTTTACCTTTTCATGCTTCTCTTCATTTTTGTGTTTGAAAGTCAAATTTTCTTTTCAGCTCTGGTCTTTTCATCAAGAATGCTTGAAAGTCCTCTATTTCATTGAAAGACCAGTTTTTCCCCTGAAGTATTATACTCAGTTTTGCTGGGTAGGTGATTCTTGATTTTAGTCCTAGTTCCTTTGACTTCTGGAATATCCTATTCCATGCCCTTTGATCCCTTAATGTAGAAGCTGCTAGATCTTGTGTTATCCTGATTGTATTTTCACAATACTTGAATTGATTCCTTCTAACTGCTTGCAATATTTTCTCCTTCACCTGGGAATTCTGGAATTTGGCCACAATGTTTCTAGGTATGGAGACACCCTTCTCCCCTCTCGGCCAGCCAAACAGGCTCTCTCACTGACCTTCGGCATCTGTGGGTGGAGAGACCTGCGCAGATGCTGGAGATTCTGTCCCTGAAGCCTGCTAGAATCTGCTCCTCTTGGTACTGCACGGCCAAAACAGGGATGGGTTCTGCTCTGGGTCTGGTGTGCCACAGACCTTTGGTGTTTGTTTTTCAGGTCTCTCTGGAACAGAAATCTCCTCCACTCTGTTGCTGTGTGGCTTCCGCTGCTCCAGAATTTGTTGGGAGTTCTTCTTTACAGGTATTTTATGGGCTGTGGGTTTGGAGCTAGCATATGTGAATCTTTCTATTCTACATCTTCTTTTCTTGCATTCTTTAGAATCACCTCTTCTGACTTTGCAAGCAGCAGATATATCTGAGAGACACAGAGACTGAGAAAGAGACTGAGAGAGAGACAGAAAGAGAGAAAGTGATTGAGAGAGAGAGCCTGAGAGAGAGAGAGACTGAGAGATAGAGAGAGAAATAGAGAGAGACAGAGAAAGGGAGAGATAATTTATTTCACTTGATACAGTTTCAACCTCCCAAACTCCATTCCTTTGCCTGAAAACTAGAGAAGGAAAATAACTACTCTGTCTCTTGGACTTCTTTTCAGGCTCATGGTGAGCAACACTCTAATAAGATGTGTGTAAAAATGACTATATGTTGCTGAAAAGCTCACTTCCCAATTGACAAAATCAAAGGGTTGCTTGACATATATTTGGGAAAGTTAGTGAGAAATCCCTGGAAAGTATTGTGATCAATGATTAATTTCAGTAGCCTGAAGATTCTTTCTATGGCACATCATATAACAGTGTAAGAGTCTCTGTCTCTTTTTATGTTATTCTGTCACCATCATTGGAAGAGGAGGGAGTATACAGGAGTAATTATAATAATATCTACGATAACTAACAATTATATGGCCCCTACTGTATTCTAGTCACTGAGCTAAGTGCTTTACGACTATCTCATTTGTTCTGCGTGACAACCCTGGTAGATGGGTGTTATTATTATTTCCATTTTACAAATAATGAAATTGAGGCAAACAGAGGTCATGACTTGTCAATGATCACACAGCTAATAAATGTCTGAGGTCAGATTTGAATTCAGATCTTCCTGACTCTAGACCCAACACTTTTTTTTTTTATTATTCCATTGAGCATTTTTATCTGATTACTATGGAGCTGTCCCCTAAACCAATCCCCAGGGTCAACTTTCTGGTGTTAAGGTTCATTGCACTTAGCTAGTCTAGATCTTGGTCAATGGTCATGTAGTCTATTATGAGACCATTCAGTGGTTGTTTTGTTTTTCAGACATTTTTAGTCCTGTCTGACTCATTGAGACCCTGTTTGGGGTTTTCTTAGGAAAGACACTGGAGTCGCCATTTCCTTTTCCAGTTCATTTTATAGATGAGGAAACTGGCAAACAGAGTTAAGTGACTTGCCTAGGTCACACAGCTAGTGTTTACAGCTGGATTTAAATTAAGAATTCCTGCCATCTGGCTGCATTAGCTCATTCTTAGTGCCTTTGTAAATCTAGGGAACCTGGTCCAGGATATGACCCCCACAAAAACTGCAATCTCAGTACGAATTAATGACATGACTAGATGGATGGATGTTGAGTTCCATCCAATATCTCAGATTCTCTGAATAGTGACCTTGATTTTTATCCTGAGCCCTTTTGATAGTGGAATCTATTTGTCAATGATTTTAAACTTTGAAGTGCTCATGAGTGATCATAAAAAGACAGGAAATGTCTGAATGCTATTTTAGATTTATCTTGTTTCTGTGGGCTATCTTCTTTAATCTGGTCTCTCTTACTACCTCTCTCTTATCTCCTTGCCTTGCATCTTCCCTTTTGGGGGAAACACAAATTTGTATACCTTATTGAGTGTATATGGATGTATGCATTTCTGTATATATGTATGTATCTCTCTATAGATCTATCTACCTATCTGTCTGTCTATCTACTCACTCTATCTATCTATCTATCTATCTATCTATCTATCTATCTATCTATCTATCTATCTATCTGTATTCATTCACTCTATCTACCTATTCTCTGTCTAATCTTTTTTTGGAAACAGTTCAGATGAGAGTGAGTTTCAAATATTGCCTACTCTCCCTCTATTTTCCTCTGAATTATAAAAACTCTTCTTCAGTGCCTCTTTTATATGAAATAATTTCCCCATTCTAGGAGAAGTGCCTCCTATCCCTCTTGTTTAGTCTTCTAATTTTTTTTTGAGATCATACCAACACAGTAGACATACACCCATGCCTCCTCTCTAAGTACACTTATCCTAACTTCCCTAAAGTTCTTGGGGGTCACATATCATTTTCCCATTTGGGAATATAAACAGTTTAACATAATTAAATTTCTCATGATTTCTCACTCATGTTTAACTTTTCATGCTTCTCTTGAGTCTTGTGTTTGAATGTCAAATTCTCTATTCATTCTTATTTTCTTCATCAGGCATGTTTGAAAGCCTCTATTTCATTAAATACCCATCCCCTGCCCCCATGTAGGATAAAATCTATTATTTCTGAGTTGGTTATTCTTGTAACTCTAGTTTCTTTGTATTCCAGGATATCATATTCAAAGCCTTTAATATGGTAGCTGCCAAATCTTGCAAGATACTGACTTTGGCTCTGTGGCATTTGAGTGTTTTTCTTTTTATATTTGTTTTTTCTTACTACTTGCAATATTTTCTCCTTTAACTGGGAGCTCTGAAATTTGACTATAATATTCCTAGGACTCTTCACTTTAGGATCTCTTTCAGGAAATGATGAGTAGATTCTTTTAATTTAGATTTTACCCTCTAGTCCTAGATATCGGGACAATTTTTCTTTATAATTTGTTGAAATATGATATTTAAACTCTTTTCTTGCATCACAAATTTTGGGAAGTCCAAAATTTTTAAAATTATCTCTTCTCTATTTTTTAGATCAGTTGTGTTTCCAATGAAATAGTTCACATTTTTTCTATTTTTTTCATTCCTTTTACTTTATTTTATTGTTTTATTTTATATCTCCTGGAATCATTAGCTTCCACTTGCCCAATTCTAATTTTTAAAGAATTCTTTTACTCACTGAGTTTTTTTGTTTGTTTTTACAGTTGACTGATTCTGGTTTTAAGGAGTCCTTTCCTTCAGTATTTTTTATCTTCTCCCTCTTTTTAAAATCAGGATGTGAATTATCTTTTCATTATGCTCTTGCACTGCTCTCATTTCTTTTCAAAATTTTTCCACTTGCTTTCTTCTTAAAATCAATTTTTGCTATTTTGAAAAAACTCTTTAGTTCTGAGAATACTTGTTAGGTTTATGTAAAACTGCATTTTTCTAAAAGGTTTTCCTTATACGTTTTTTTCATATTATTGTCTTTTTCTAACTTTTTGTTTTGAGTTTCCCTTTATCACATTAGCTTTTTATGGCCATATTCTTATTGTTGTCCTTTGCTCCAGTCTATTTCTTGATTTTGAACTTGTTTTTAGAGTTGGTCTCTGCTCACCTAGAGGGTGAGTTTCAGGTTTTTTTGCCCTATTGTTTCACAGCTAATTCTGAGGCAATGCAAGTTTTCAATGCTTCCAAGGTGGTTCGATCTTGGGAGAGGAGTAGTCACTGCTCTCCTGGTCTATGCTCTGGTCTTTAACCCAGGTAAGGCCCCTGTTCCTTTGTGACCCACCAAGAATACTTCTTTCTGACCTGAAAATGCAACCTGATGCTGTCTTATTAGCAATGGAGTTACCAAATAGCACCTCCTAGTGCTAGCACAAGGGTCTGATGTAATCTCTATCTTACCAAGTATTCAATTAAGGTTCCATTACTGCTGCTGCTGCTATGCCCTGGGAACACTGAGACCTAAATGCAAGTCCCTAAAAGAGCTTGTGCTATTTTAAGGGGATGCACCATGTGCACAGAGAAATAATTATAAGATTATCTGAAGAGGGAACCATTACTAATATGCTGAGGGGAGAAGCACACAGTTCAGAGAAAGCATCACAGAAAAGGGAACATCTAACCTGAAGGACACTAATGAAGGAACATGAGGGAACAGCATATGTAAACTTATCAAACAGAGATTGTGCCATTAAGTGTAGCCAGTGGACCACGTCAGCTGGAAGATGTGGTAAGGGATAATGTTTGTGAATAAGTCCAGAAAGGTAGGCAGGAGACCAATTATTGAGGGTCTTACATGGCAGGCTGAGGAATTTATAGTTTGTGGAGAACCAATAGGGAATCAATGAGGATTTATGATCAAAGAGCTATGACCAGGCTTGTGCCTGAGAAAGAATATGTAAAGTATGGTTTGGAGAAGGATAAGACTGGATGCTGAGACACCAAATGGAGACTACTCCAAAAGTCTATCTGATAGATAATTAGGGATTTTAGCTATCTTCTTTTACAGCAAGAAGATCCTAATTATTTCCTGAGAGTATGAGTGTGGCAGCAAGGTCACTAGATCTGGAGAAAAAGCAACTTGATTCAAATCCTGACCACTACTTACTACCAATACAAATTTAGAGAAGTTACCATTTTTGTAACATGAGTGCTGGTTCAGATTTTAGTTAAACTTCTTTTTAAATATAACTCCTATGATCCTATGTGTGATAGTTTTACTTATCTCAGTATTTGTTAAAGCCATGATCTCATCAATATGGGTTAGCTAGACTTCTGGATTGTTGTGACCAAAACTGTCAACACCCTGTGGCCAACCTGGAGATAAGCTACAGTATTCTGAACTTTTAAAAGAAAGTTAAAGTTTTCAGTGAGTGCCCTAATATTTTGAGGATTTCTGCAGTCTTCAATGTGAAATGAAAAACAACTGGAAGAAATCAGCTTTTTTTTTCTTTTTTTTGTTCCTCTATCTTTTGTCCTCTTTTCTAACAAACATGATCTTGCTTGTGTTAGAAATAATGATCTATGTTTTAGGTCAAAGGCAAGAAACTGCCTTCCCCTATCTGCTTCCTGTCTCTAAGCAATCAATCATTGATTACCAAAGGGAATTGGAGACCCTGGTGTATGTGGCCTGTTTTTCATTGGTCTGTATTATCATTTGCTAATTAGATTACAACTCACTATTTACCTTGCTCTGTAGCTTTGAGACCAGCCCCTGCAGTGTTTTTCTGTTAGTTTTACAAATGCTACAAATCATGAGTCGCCATGGCCTATCGTGTTAAACCACGGTTATAGGATGAACTTTCTCCTCACATCTAAAAAGTTTAAGTGGGAAAAAGATCAGCGTGACTTTATGTCTAGATCTTACGCAGCTTCAAATGTGTGCCGGTTGGAGGGCCATTATTGCACCGAGTCTGCCAGTTTCACAAAGGTTGGTGATTTCAGAATCCAGGGCACCGTTGTAGGTTTGAAAATATAAAATGAACCTTCCTCTGAGACTTTCTTTCATCGCTTCTTTGAAATATAATACCACATACACACACGCACACACACACTCACACACACACAATTATGACATGCTTACTACCTAGGGGTCATAACACTAGTCCTTGGAGGAAATACAACATTTAGATAAGATAAGATCTCCATCCTCAAGGAACTTACAGTCCAGTAAGGGAATAAGACACTGATGTTGATAACTAAAATATGTAAAACCAAGGATAAGTGAATTAGAGAAGAGCTAGAGAATTACCTGTAAGAGAGTTCTGAAGGAAAGGGACAATGCTAACTTGAGAGGCTCAGGAACAGACTTTCTTTGAAGAGGTGACCTTTGGATTGGGCTTTAAAGGATGGATAATAATGTGACATTTACATAACTTATGTAATGTGACATTTATAAATGTGTTTCATATTCATATATTTTATATATTACATGCCTTAATGTTTGCAAAGATATTTGCATATGGTAACTCTTTTGTGGTGCTTGATAATCCTTTGTGATAGATACCATATGTATTATTAATTAGGTATCTCAGCCTCGTCAAGATGAGTCAATTTGCCCATTCTAACCAATAAGGGTCAATAGTGGGATTAAAATCCTTGGTGGCTGGAAGAATGGTGGTACTCTTGAAAGAATGGTAGTAGTGGTCATTTATATAGTGCTTCAAGGTTTCAAAGCACTTTTGCAAATATTATTTAATTTTACCACAAGTCTGGGCATAAAATGCTATTATTATATTCATTTTATAGATGAGGAAACTGAAAAAAATTGAAGTTAAGTAACTTTTCCCAGAGTCACATAGCTAGTAAGTGGCTGATGCTGGATTTGAATTCAGGTCCAGCTCTTTACCTATTCATTATGCCTTATGGAAGACAAAAATGATTGAGCATGGATAAGGGGTATGTTTGGGGGGGAAGTATAGTATCAGTTTGGATATGTTGAGTTTAGGATCCCTACAAGCCATCTAGTTTTGGAATGTCCAAGAGGCAATTGAGGACAGATATCATGAAGAGAAACTGGTGCTAGTTATATGGCTCTGGAATTCATCTCTATAAAGATCCTAATCAAATCTATGGGAGCCAGGGCATCAAGAGAAGAAGAGAAGAGGACCCAGGACAGAGCCTTGGAACATACCCAACCATGAAGAAGCAAAAATCCATGATGGTCTAGGACTTGTGTATCCATGACTTAGAGCAGCTCAAGCACTTCTAAGATCACAGCAGATGCCTCAGATCATGGCCCCTCTAGAGTCAGCTCAGAATCATGGCTCACATATTAGACATTTCATGTTTTATTTGATTTTCTTTTGTTTTAGGGAGGGCAGGTCTCTCAAATTGGGCAAATTGGTTTCCTACCTGTAAAGTCAGAGGCAACCAACTACCAAAATGTTAGGAAGATGGAAATTTCTAGTCTGGAATCTTCAAAGTACAGAAGTTTTACAATTGAAGAAAAAGGTATTAGTATCTAGAGAAGGAACAAGGTGGAAGGGAATGGGAATTAGGTAGAAGAAGCATCCATGAACAGTGAATGGATGTCCATAAAGGATGTGCATAAAATGATATGCAAAAGGGAAAACTAGGTAAGAAGAGAACAGTTTCCCTTCCTATTCAGATCACAATGTCATTTCTCAAGGTCTAAAATAACGCTACTTATTCTGTGAAACCTTCTCCATTTCCCACAGTCAGTAGTAATTTCTTCTTAATTTGTTTATGTATTTATCCCTGAATTAGTTCTAATATCTGTGTATATTATTGCTCCTGCTAAATTCTAAGCTGCTTCTTTTTAAAAATATAGCCTAACATTTTCCCATCAGTATCTAACAATGTTTTGCATATAATAGGTATTCAATAAATTATCTATAAAATTTTGGGAGTCCTGGGGAAGGCCAACTTGTTCTATTTTTTTACCTCCATAGACAAAGTTTAGAAAAGACTCTTCTCTAAGCTGACCCTAGGAAATAGGTTCCCAGCCACAAAAGGAAAAAAATGGGTCTACATTTACAGTCTTCCTTCAAATGAGTTCCAAGTCCTTGCTAGATATAATCTCATTTACCTTTAGCACACTTTTGGATAGGCCAGGGACTAAGGGATAGCACAGTAGAGGAGACTAAGCCTTGACTCCAAGGTCTTCCATAGCTCCCATGACTCAGGGGCCTACTTGCCAGGCCACATTTCCACTTTCAAATTAAGTGATTCCCTTGTATTTATAGTTTTTAAAGCTCCTTTGGATGCTTCAGGATTAAAGCACCGTAAGAATGTCTAGTGCTACAATAAGAGAACCACAGCTTGCTCATGTGATGTTAAATACCCTAATATACAGGATATTCAGTATAATCTAAGACAAACAGATCTTTTCACTATCTTTCTTGTTAACTAAAAATGACACAAATTTAAATTAATAACTGATATAGTAATAAAGCTGCTAAAAGGTAGGATTTATTGCACATTAATCCTTAAACTCTTTATTTAGGCTGGAAGTGATTATATGATAATAGGATAAATGCTTTGCTAAGTGAATAAAAACTAAAATACCATGTATATCATAGAGACACATTCAAGGATACATCTGCAGTGCATTAATTTACCTCATTATGCCATAATTTTTTTTCTTTTTTAAGTGAAATCTCAAGGAGAAATTGAGGTGCTGAAAAGAGCCCAACAAGCCCTAACCTTGGTGAAGACTGGGTAAATTTGGCAGAGCTCCCATGTCAATTGAATGTTTTTCTCTTGACCTCAAAGAGAATGGAAAATAATCCAAAGAAATCCCAACAAGGGCTTGGCAAAGATTCAAATATTCTCTCCATTTTGCTGCAGTATCTTAGGACTCTCCCTCTCTGCTCCCCAAGGAAGAACCTTCCTTAATCCATAACACCTACTGAGGATGAGTCATTCATCAGCTGGAACACATCTGCTACTGTAAATCAAAATGGATTACTGGGCTAGTAGATGACATGAGGACTACAGATATAGTTTACCTAGATTTTAGAAGAGATCTTGATAAACTATCTCATATAATTCTTATGGAGAAGGTGGAGAGATTGGAAGTAGATAATAATACGGTTTAATAGATCCAGACCTAGTAAGGGGACTGGAATTGATGAGTAGTTATTAAAGACTCAATGTCAACATGGCTACTGGTCTCCAGTGGAGTAGCCCAGGCTTCTGTGCTTGGAGCTATGCTGTTTAACATTTATATCAATGCTTTCTAGAAAGGCAGAGATTTGACAGTACTCAAATCTGAAGCATGTAGGTGGTACAGTGGATAAAGCACTGTGCCTAGAGTCAGTAAGGCCTGAATTCGAATCCAGTCTCAGATATTTATAAGCTATATGACCACGGGCAAAACATTTTACCTGTTTGCCTCAGTAACCATCTCATCTGCCAGGGTTGTGAGTATCAAACAAGATAACGGTGCTTATATATTTATTTATGTGGCACAATTTTTATATTATTACATATTTACTTATATATTGAATATTGATTTACTTATGTAGCACTGTCTTTAGTATAGTTGTTGACATAGTAAATGCTATATAAATGTTAACAATTATTATTACTATTAAATATGCAGATGACACAAAATGAGAAGAAATAGCTAACAAGGGATGGTAGTAAGACTCCAAACATCACTGGACAGAGCATTCAGCTCCATAGATTAAGATGAAATTAAATAAAGGTAATTGTATATGGTCTTACTCTTGGTTGCAAATCACCAACTTCACAGAGATTAAATAGGGAAATAACAGCTAGACAACCGTTGTTCTGAAGAAGATCTGCAGCCTTCAAGACTCTAGAGTCTTGGCGCAGACTGGAGATGCAAATTGGAAAACATTTAATGGAAGATATAAAAATGTATAATATAACATAGATAACATTATATGTTAAAACTGAGCTAAAATAAAACCTACAGGAATCCTTACATGCAGATGAATGGCCCCTGTTAATATCTGAGTTTGACACTGCTGCCTTAATGGACAGCAGTTTCAATATAAATGATATGGCATCCTAAAAAGCTAATTTGATGTTAAGCTGCATTAAGAGAGGCCTGGCTTTCAGCAATATTTAAATAATTGTCGAGTGGATTGTGTTCCATTCTGGACATCACAAATACAGGACATTGAAATGTCTTCCTAAGATGACAATGAGGATGATTAAGGGCTTTATGTCCTTTTCATATGAGGGTCCCTTGAGCAAATTGGAAATAATTGCATAAAGAAGAAACTAGCCAGTAGGAACATCCAAGCATTGCAAAGGATGTCAAAGGCAGGAGGATTCTGATTTTTGTGTTAGGAGACACAGGACCAAAGTAGGAGGACTGATAGACTGGGTAGAAGTTGCTAAGATGTGAATTTAAGTTTCATGTCAGGGTAACTTCTTAACAATTAAGTCTGTCTAAAAGTGGAATGGACTAACTCAAGGAGATGTGGAAACTTTTTCCTTTTGAGTCTCACAACTTCAGGGGTATGTTACAGAGGGAATTTCTTTTATGTCCAAGTCAGACTCAGTGGTCACTAGGTCCCTTCCAACTGTCAAATTCTCTGATTCTGGTTCTTCTCACTTAGAACTACTGTGGCAGTAATGTAAATAAACATTTTAGCAATTTCTTTGTCTGTCTGCCTCTCCCTCCCTCCATGTTTCTCTGTCTTTATCATTCTTTCTAATATAGATATATGTATGTAGCTATACATGTGTATGCATGTCTAGTACATTATTCCCATATATAATTATGCATTATATAGGCATTATATAATTATGCAGAATTTTTATGTGTATATAAAGTACAAATTTTGTATAATTTCATATATTATATGTTTGTTATATTGTTACTTATATATGTATGTGTATGTAGATATATGTGCGTGTATTTGTATATGTATAAACATGAGTGTGGTAGCAAAAAAAAAAAATACATAAGCCCATTGTGTTGTAGTTCCTTTGCTAGAGAAATTACCCAGGGAGTCCTGTGTCAACCCTTATCCAGGTTATCTTCTTGCAGCGTCTTTCTCCCTCCACCTGAATTTTCTCCACTGCTCTGTGGACCTTCCTTTGATCAGACCACCCTCAAATCGCCAGTTTCTTCCTGTTGCCTGGATTTCCCCAAGCTATGTTTTCGCCTGTTCCTGGCCCTTCTGAGTCTGGGTCTTCTGGGCCTCATACAATTCAAACTTAACCCTGCTAAGAGGTTGGGCTTCAAGGACAGGTCCTTAAACAATTGAATCACTTTGTCCCTCAAGAGACTTTCTCGCCAGTCACTGATATCCTGCTGGGAGTCATTCTTTAATGATTAGCAAGTGTCCACCCTGTCATACTTTCCCCATGCCAATGACTCTGAACCCCTGTCCAATATTGTGTGGCCCCCTTTCACAACCACTACAACTCATTGCCTTACTCCTCTCTTATTTAACCCTAGCCCCTTCCCCCTCCCAAAAATATCCCACTCCAGAACAATCTATACCTTCTACTCTGCTCTCTGGAATCGTGTTCTTCAGTTAACAGATTTGATTTCCTCTCAAACGTCTTGCTTTCCCATTCCTCTCTCACCCCATCTTCCGGCACTGACTGAGACCTCTCCCCTCTGAAGTCGTAGCACCCTGGCATATTCTCCACCTCAATAATCCTGGAGGAGATTTTTTATACTTCATGCTTCCTATTTCTCCTTCCTTCTACTTAGTAACCCTTACCCCTTTGGGCTCCATTCAATCTAAATTTCACTACCCAATCAAAATCCAGTAGTTATTATTTACCAGCTCACAAGATACTCTCTTCCCTTGATCAATACATTTTTTTTTGAGGCAGTTGGGTGCTAAGTAACTTGCCTAGGGTCACACAAGTAGTAAGTGTTTGAGGTCAGATTTGAACTCACATTCTCTTTATTCCAGTGCTGATGCTTTATCCACTGCACCCCCTAGCTGCTCCTTGATAATACTTTCAATGCCTTATGCAGTATCTTTCTTTCTACCTCAAATCCTGCCCTCCTACTAGGATTTAAACCTACATATTGACAATCTTTCAAACTCTACTTGGCTCTCTTAACGTTTTCCTCTCTACCTTAGCGACACAGAGAAGTCTTACTCTTAATCTCATCACCATTCTGCTCTGAAATTTCTCCCTCTGATCATAACCTTTAATCAGTTATTCTTTTCCTCTACCTTATAAGCCCTAAACCTATCTTTTGTCTTCATTGAGAGACCTGCTATAAGAAACAAGGAACTTAATGGATACAGAAAAAAATATAGGAAGTTAAATGAACTGATAGGAAGAGAAATAAGTATAGTCAAGCAAAGAAAATAGACAGCTACTACAATAGTGGAAGTGACTAGAATAAGACAACAGATAAAAAATAAATACTGCAAAACTACAAAGAATAAGTTTTGCCTCAAATAAGATATGTGAAAAAACACATTTGTAAAACTGGAGGGTCTAAGAAATATGGAGAATTATATAAATGTCACATTGCTTTCAATGCTTTAATTGGTTTGGCTGCATTTTTCTCTTTTTAATAAAAAAAATCCTTTTTTATAAGGGAGGGCTATCTGGGAGGTGAGCAGGAGGGATAGAGGGGGAAGTCTAGAACACATAATACGCAAAATAATAAAATCTATTTTAAAATAAAATTAATGTGACATTTTTGTGTACGTGCTAAAAAACAAAAGCCAAACCATTTGACTGTAAAAACAGTTCTATTCTGGGATTTCCCTAGAGATACCTTGTGATAGGTCAAAGTTCCTTCTTACAAGTCAGAGTGGCTTGTGATTATTCCAAAACAAAAAGGTGAGAGGACAAATGGTCAAACTATTTATGTCATCATAGCAGTCACTAATTAGTGGTTTCTCACATGTCAGGCAGAGATGATTTGGATACTAAAATACTTTGAACTATCCCTTGGGGTTTTAGAATGAATGGAGAAATTTTTGTGAGTCTCTTAAGGACATAGTCTAAATGCTGTAGCTTCATGGAGCATGATACTTAGAGCGATATGGGATCATAAGAACATAGATGTAGAGCTGGAAGGAAACATAAGGGCTATTTTATCCAACTCCCTTCATTTTACAGATGGGAAAACTGAGGCCCAGAGAGGTCATCACTCTTCCAGGGTCAAACTAGTAGTGTCTGAGACAGGATTCAACCCTAAAATCAGTGCCCTCTCTCCCACAGCATGCAGCTTATCCAATATAGATTCTTGTTTTCACTTTTCTTTTAATCTCATAGAGTGCATAAATCAAAGAATGATGATTTCCATCTTGACTGATAGGCATTTCATCAATTTTTGCTGCCAACCTTTAAAAAAATTATATTTGGACTCTTCCCCTGGGAGGGTATTTAATTCTTTTGATAAATTAATGACTGGCCTCTAACCGAATCAGCTTAACTCCAAAGCTCTGCAATTAGTGGAATGCGTTTCCATTTATAATTGTTCCAGGATATCAACAATGCAACAAGGAAACCACCAGAAATGTCGATTACAATCTAGGAAGTAAGCTGAATTAGTCACATTCAAGGTCACTTGTTTTACATTGAAATATTAAAGGAAAATAAAGCAAATTGGCAAACTGTTACCCAAGGTGGGGAAATAGCTCCATTAAAGGGGAGGCACCAGGAAGCTCATTATTTTGAGGGAACACAGAATTTCTCTGCAACAAGTTAAGGAAGTAAGAAAAATTGTTTCCAATCACATCCATTTCAGAATCAAGCTACACACTTTTATTTACTTTAGTAAGAAAACTGAACAAGTTGGTGTTTTATTTTTCTGTCACAATCTGTTCCCTATTCCCACTTTTTTTCTTAATCTATTTTTCCTGAAAACAACTTTCTTCTATGATTAGGCCAGGAAAAAAATGTAAAACCTGTAAGAGGTCTGATCTTAAATATAATGACCAGCTATGATTCCAAAAGACTGGGGAATATTACCTGACAGAGGTGAGGGACTGGAGATGAAAATGAAGCATACCCTTTGGAAGTGACAGAAGTGGGATTTTGGTTTGACTATGCATATTGATTCCAAGGATTTTGATTTTCTTTTCTTCTCACCCTTCTTCCTCAAGGGTAGGAGTAGAAAAAGGAGTTTAAAAAAATAAATGTTTGCTAATTGAAAAAGATAATTAAAATCATATCCATTTGGGGGAGGGGAAAACATGTCAAAGATCAATCTCTACAAGTAATGAGGTGTAGGGAAAGATCAAGAGGTCTGGATTTTAGTCCTGGACAAATCACTATTTTTGTGGCATTAGTTACATCATAGGGTCATAGATCATAAAAGTGTAAGATCATAGATTTAGAGGTAGGAGAAATCTTAGAGATTATAAAATTCTGCCATTGCATTTTATGGAAAGAAATTGAGGGGCGGATATGTTGCTACCTTTTCAGAGTCACTAGATCCTGGACAAGTCCAGCTAGAAAATTTCTAATGTGAGATTTTAACCCACATCTTCCTATTTCCAATTTCAATCCACTATCTAACATACCATGCTACTCTCCCTTTACACCTGTTACTGGATCTACACAATGAAGTTCTAGATTACTATACAAGACATCTAAGTTCCCATCTAAATATCTATGGTTCTAGGTATATACACTAACATGCTTCTACCTCACATCAAGTTCCACATGGGAAGAAAAAATAGAAAAGACTAATGGAATGGAGTGAGGGAAAATGTTTGTTCTTGGAACTGAAACTGGGGTTGCAAAGGATTATAAATGAATAGGGCAAAGACAGTCATACTGGGATCATTTTCCAGTATAGGCGTTCCCATCAACATCTGGGGACCTGATGAATTGTTTTGTTGATTATCTAGACTTAAGAATGTGACAGAGAAATGTTAATAATGCATATTAAACATAAAAGCATATTGTACCAACATTTATTTTCAGAAAGCCAAATGTTTAACATTTACTAGCAGACTCCTGGATAAATTTTTGCTAATTTTTAAAAATCAACAACACAGAATAAAAAATATCACTTTGTATGGAGGTTAAGATTGTTTTTTAGGTGGAAAATAATGCTTGAGAAAAGGTGGTAGAACTCTAGAAGGGCAAACAGTCACTGAGCAAATTTCACTTTTTATCTGAAAATGAAGTTAAGAAACTGAAATATAATGGTGATTAGTGATCATCTTTATGGAGGATAAGAAGTCTTAGAGTCAGAAAGATGAGAGTTCAAATCCTGTATCTATAACAAAGTGACTTTATGAACATATTTGCAAATCACTAAACTTCCCAATTCTCCAATAAATTTTTTAATTTAGCAGATGATTTGCCAATCTGCATCAGTGGGTGGAGTTTTCATAGCAGGAGTTCCACACACCGATGGCAAAATGACAATTCTGGGTTCTGCCCTTGGGGGAAAATGTGATAATCAGTAATATCGACATGTTAATAAAGATCATTCTCAGTATGGGTGAAATGTGATGATCTTTTTGGTTACATAAACTCTCAAAGAAATTATAGTGGGTTTTTAATCTTCTGGGGGGGGGAAGATAATCACAAACCAATGATATCAGAGATTCATAACATATAAAAGTAAATGTTGCATATAATAATAATGCTTAAAGCAAGGACTGCAAATGATGCAACGTGATGCATCTGCTATTTTGTTCTTGCATAGAAATGTTCATAATCTTTTGCAAATTTTCATTAAGCATGAGCACAATGCCCTTCAAATGTTCTCTTTTTTCTTCCTCATTTTAGAATGAAGTTCTTAGATAATCATGTAAGAATCACTGTTAGTCTATAATTTGATGAATTTAACTTTCCTTTGAAACAAAACTCCCTGTGGCTTTTAAATCCATTGAGCATAATCCTTCCATAAGAAATACATATGCCTACACTGTTCCTTCTCCTGCTCCCCCCCTCTCCAATCACCAAACACCTGAATCTTATGTTTCAGCTAATAATTCTGTTGTTTTGCCATCTCTGGGGAATACAGAATAAGGATAGAGGCACTGCAGCTTTATTTCAAGTTCCATCGAACAGAAGCCTGTAAATGATTCCTAAGAAAAAGGTCACCTACCCAATGTTCCATGCTAGTAGCTACTGAACAGGACTGCACAGGAACTATATCATACAGTTTTCATAGGCTTTCTGATAATAAATATCAATAATTAAGAGATTGAATGTGACTATGTCTTTCTGTGATAAGAATCTGAAAAAGAATAAAAAATAAAGAATTAATTCAATCAAGTCCCATCTCTAATAATTTCTTGAGTCACTATATGTTCCCCCCCATTTTTTTCATTCCCTTTTTTCCCAAGGGGGGTAAAACATTGCTGAAAATATTTAATAGCTTGCCATAATGCAGTTATTAGGGATAACCTAAATATAACTTAAATTATAAATTGGCATACATGATTCTATAAAATAATGAACATAAGTTACATATCAATAACCCCTGCAGTTCAATAATTACCCCCAAATCCCAATAGCATGAAATATAGACAAATACATTTTTAAGGAGGTATAATTTAGATATTTAAATCAATGTAACTAAGATAAAGTACATTCATTCAAGAAAAATTAATTTAGCATTCGTTTTATAGTCGTCAATAACAAAACTTTCAGAGGTTCTCATATACTTTCCAGTCCAGTTCCCAGAGAAATAAAGTGTCTTTGTGCATTTCATTTTTAATAAATAGGTACAATATATTTGTTTATAGGATATTTTACTTCATATCAAAACTGTTAATACATATTGTAGGTAAACATATTAAAATGCAACCCTAATAACAACAAAATTTCAAAGAAAAGACTTGAATGCATGCTAATTACCATTTAAATACTTGTGATCCCTCCTATAGGAACATATCAAAATAATTGAGAATAGCTGATTCTAACACTGACTCCAAAAAGGGAGCCTTCAGCTCTTCTAAAGCATAACCATCCCCTCTTAAAACTGATCTTCAGCAACCCTAATGGAACTTGGCTCTGTCACTTAATAATTTGTGAAATTGTCTGAGTCACTTAAACACTATGAGTCTCAGATTCATTACTAAGCATAATAATGAGAACATTGTTTTACTATTTTGAAAGATCACTGATTCTGATTACAAGGGCATTCTCTTCATATCTCAGTAGATGAGACTTCATGAGATGCTAAGGCCACAAACAAAGAAACAAAAATATCCACCATTGGCCAATGTTCTGATGGTTAGGTTCTCTGAATTTAACTGGGCTATTCCTTGGATGATGAGCATATTTCCATCATTGGGCAGATAGTACAAGTCCTAGTATGACAGGACATGACAGGGTCTGAATTCCTCTGGCATAGATTTCAAAAAACCAAGGCCACCTCCATGCCATGATAGACCTTTAAAGTGAATAGTCTTTTAAAGAAATTGATAGAGAAATTACACGATTTTCCTAAAGTCACGAATCTAATCAGCTGCAGAGCTTAGACTCCTAGTATGATCTGGTGATGTATTATTTTAGTAAGTGTGGCCATGAAGTCATATTCATGATCTGTATCACAGCTGACCATATTTTGGTGGGTTCTTCTAAGAGAACTTCAAATCTGTATCAATGATTATCAGTACATTTAGGTGCCAAATGCCTAGAGCACTTTTCTCAGTTCTCCTTTTTACATGGAATAATATCTACGCCTAAGTGGTTAGTACTAAAATATTCAAGAAGGTCAGCTCCACTTACAGAAACTGACATTTTAATCAAGATAAAAGAAGGAAACTAGCAATTCAGCTTGGGATAAGGCCAAATTTTTTATCACTCTGTCAACCAGTAAGTATTTATTAAATACCTAATATGTTCCAGTCTTTCTAACAGGTGTTAGAGATGCAAAGACAAAGGGGAAAATAAACCCTTAGCTTTCAGAAGCTTCTATTCTCTCAGGGGAAATATGTGAGTAGAGATTGACTTCACCGAAGGGAAGACTCTACAGGTCTACATGGAAGCAAGAGAAAGAGTAAAACTGTATTTGTTCTCTGCAAAAGTATTCTCTTCCTTTCTTTACTTTTGGGAGAGTCCTTAAGAACTTTGTTTAACTTCTTGACTTCACTAGGTGGCTAACTTCTAATGCCTAACTCAAATGGTTATCTTAGAACTTACGAAAAAAGTTCAGCATATCTTAATTGGGTTAGAAATCTCATACAATCCATTAAAACCAGTTTTATGGAGTAAGCTAACCATATACTAATCCAGTGCAGTATCTATTTCAGGAACTCTATTCTGAAAATAAGTACCATAAGCTTGAGTTGCTCAAAACAATCCATGCAGTTTATCTAGCATTCTTCATGCAGCAAATCTCATTCAATAACATAACTTTCCAGTCAGCCAGGTATATAACCTTGACACTGACCTGGACTCTTCACTATCCCTCAAAACCATATATTCTATCATTTGCCAAATCTAGTTATTTCTAAATCCATAACATCCTTAAGATCTTTCTCTTCTATTCAAATGACGACCTCCCCTATTTCATGCCCTAACCACTAATTAATTAGTGGACCTACCATTTTAAGTGTCCTTTCCTGTCCATTTCCAATCAGTCCCACAGAAAGCTACCAATATTCTTCAGGGAAGAAAAAAAATAGGAGAAAAAAGAAAAGAAAAGAAAAAGAAATTTACATGGTAACTTCATTATACATTTAAAAGGAATAGCAAATGGCACATAAAAGATTTACAGATTCATAGGCAGCAATCTTTTTTATTATACTCTCTATGAAAACAGTTGTTTTATTCCATAAATTAAAAATAAAATATATATTTTTTAAAAGCTACCAATTTGCTTAAGTTCAGGTATGGTTATGTAAGTCCCCTCATTTAGAGTATGCATGTATATATTTATAGGTGTATGTATGTACGAATTTATATATTTTTTTCAATCAGCAGAAATATGCCTTCTCTCTCCCATCCCTTACATGTATTTTTCATATACCTGATTATATACAAGTCGTCTTAATGATAAATTATAAGCTCCTTGAGGGCAGGGACTTCAAGTTATAAAACTCGGCTTTTTCAATATAGGAAACTTAGAAACATAGATGTTAAGTGACTTGACAAATAGCAAACAGCATCAGGCCTCTGACTTTAAAAGCTTATGGCCCCCATACCAGAGGCCAGATAGAATAATTTCCTTTATACTTTGAAAAATCTCTTATTTACTGTATGTGAAAAATCAACAGACATGAGAAGCTGTTTTTCCTCATCTGATTACTTTGTGATGTTGAACCAACTGCTGTGGTAGCTGACTGAGCAGCTTCAGGTCCCACTCCTTTAGAAAAAAGAAAAGGTAATCACTATATTGGGATTTTTAATGAAAGAACTACCAGGCCAACCTCATTACAGGAGGCCAATTAAACACAGAAGGAACTCGGGAAAGAGCAAGTAACAATTTTCTATTTAGGAGAAGCTCTGACTACAGCAATTACCTGGTTAATTTGACGTGTATCCAGGATATCGGCTTCAAATCACAGGGCTATTTGTTTGGACTATCAAGTGGTCACTTCACAAGGATTTTCACGAGGGCTCATTTGCATTTTTGAAATTCCTTTTGGAGGCTGACTTGGGAAGCACTTAGTTCTGCTAGATTACAAAACCCACTCAGGTTAATATCATCTGCTCCAGTTCAGTAGCCAATCTTGTGGTTAGAGTTCAGATTTATCACCCAATAGTGAAGGCAGTTGTTTAATTGACCTTTGGGAGAAAGCAGTGTTAACATCCTTAGATAAACCAGGAACATTAATCCCTTTAAGAAACTGACAAAACACCAAACCACCCTAGCACTAATGTAAACCTAGCTTTGATTGCCAGAGGAGCAGGAGTCCCAAGGACAAAAGGACTGTCAGCCATATCTGTTACCTTCTGATTTATCTTAGTGTTAACTGGAGGCAAGCACAAACATGAATCTACGTCTTCTCGTCCTCCGTTCACTCCCATTTCTCTTGCATAAACAAAGCCCCTTAACATATATTTTGAACTTATCTTGCCAATTCCGTGCTTCTCTTGGTTTGAGGCGAGCATTTGCTATGGTCTATAGCTCTCCAGTGAACTGATTTCTGATTGGCTCAGAAAGTTGGTTTTTGGCGTAGTTGATAAAATTGAACTGAACAGTTGGGCTTTGACTACCTAGCAAGGACCTCACACTGAGAAAATGGGAGCTAATGTTTAAGCAGAACACTGAAGTTTCTTGAATTTTCCTTCCTTCTCTCCCCCTACTCCAAACACACCCCAGTGTTTTACAAATTAAACACTCTTTATTCCTTTAAATGGCCCTCAAATGAAGGGTTTTAATCTTCTTGTCATCTCAGTCATGCTACTCTAAAATGTGATCAGAATGCACAAGCTACAAGTGGTCCAACCAGAGCAAGGTGGTCCCATCGCTTGTCTCATTCAGGATGCTATACAATGAATAAAGTCTTAGATCACCATAGTTTTTAGGGTCTACGAATTCTTAGCACATTCCTAATTTATATTGACCTTGAAGTCTTTTTCCTGTGAACTACCATCTAGCTCAGTCTCCCTACTAAAGGGAGCATTGCAAATGATTTACACAGGCTTTATATTTCCCCAGAGAAAAAGGAGGAGGTGAAAAGAATTCACAGGGTCTCATAAGAGCTACACAAAAGCTTTGTTTTAAACCTGCGTTCATATTGGCACAGAAATCTCCTGGCAAGAAAATTCTTTTTGTCAATACTAATCACCAATTCTTCTGCATCTTACAGTCTCAAAGAGTTGGCCGAGTCTTGGAGAGTTTGAGTGAATTATTGTGTAATAGAGTCAGTATGAATTTCCCTGCTTCCTAAGCCAGCACTATATTCACCATATCATAATACCATAAGGAAAGCCCATCTACTCCTATCAAAAGAGAACTGAACGTGGCTGTTGTCTGGTAAGCCATCAAGTCTCTGGTGAATCTCTAATCCTCTCACCAGTCCTGTTTTAGGTATTGTTTGTC
Source organism: Bettongia penicillata ogilbyi (assembly GCA_023548195.1). Lineage (NCBI taxonomy): Eukaryota > Metazoa > Chordata > Mammalia > Diprotodontia > Potoroidae > Bettongia > Bettongia penicillata. The sequence goes on along the minus strand of JAJHZJ010000939.1, from coordinate 193,726 downwards.
TTTTTTTTTCCCTCAAAGATGGCAAACAGTATCAAGAAGGTAACGTCTTGCTTTGCAAATGAAGTGGATTAGGGTTCTATATAATGAAAAACTTCTAGTAACGTCCTATAATTTGGACAGTTAGGTGCTTCAGTGAATAGAATGTCTGGCCTAGAGGCAGAAAGACTCATCTTCCTGAGTTCAAATTTTGCCTCAGATACTTACTAACTGTATGACCCTGGGCAAGCCACTTAACCCTATTTGTCTCAGTTTCTTTGTCTGTAAAATGAATTGGAGAAAGAAATGACAAACCACTACAGTATCTGCCAAGGAAATCCCAAATGAGGTCATGGAATGTTGCATGCAACTGGAAAACAACTGAACCACAACATAGGGTATTTTCAAGGTGGTCTCACAGCTCAACATAAAAAGGAGCATCTTCTCCAACAATAACCAATCCTTTTGGGTCCCAGTCAATTACTCATCAGTAATTTCTTGTATCTTCTCAGCAAGGTGCTGCTAGTGAGTATGCCTATGCTGTCATGGGGAAGAAGCCCTCAGATGCCTCTGAACAAAGGTTCTTACCTTATAATGTCATCCATTTGAATGGAGAATTTTTTTTAATTGATTAGTAACTGATTAAAATTAACTCATGAAATTTCTCCCTCTCAATATTAATCAGAGAATTGAGAAGACTATAGAATTTCCAAAAGTCGATGCCTATATAGTTCAAACCATGGAAGGTCAACCAAAGTAGTAAAGGCTTCAAATAGATGAATGACAATAAGCTATATGCCTTCTTTCTGAGAACCGATCTAGTTATCTTTAGAGAGATTGTTTAAGAGAAGATTGATCACCAGTTGATAGATTGCTATTTCTATTTTCCCTTATATTTATGCTGATTTTTACTTATGCTTATATATCTACTTGTTATTTGTATATTGTTATTAATATAATTATTTATACCTACTTATTATTTATACTTAATGAAGTCTTAGATTACAGTGGTTTTTAAGATCTTAGAATCCTTATCACATCCTTGATGTATTTGGTCTTGAAGTCTTTTTCTTGTGAAACACCATCTATTCCTATCTTATTACAACTTGTGAAGTGTTGTCTACCAAGATGAAAAGACCCACTTGATCTATACCAGCGAGAGGGAATACTTTATCCATGTAATCAGATTTTTTAAAAGTATTATCCAAATGATCCCCCCAATTTGTATTTTGCCCATTTTCCTTTTTCACTGTGATCACTGATGATCCAATTTGCAAGATCTCCAATCACCCTACAAAAGTTGACATGAGTTCCATTCACTTCTGTCAGATTGCAAATGGCCCTTACCCATACTTCTAAAACTCTTCATTCTACAAGTTTTGTCTTCTCTTGTTTTGACCATCAAGAATTATTCTAGGTTGTTTACAGACATTCCAGATGGTGTCCTTTGGACTAAGGTAGCTCCCAATTCAAAGTGAGTGAGGATGGTGAATACAGAGAGAAGCAATTCTGGAACTCACTGTGAATTCTCAACTCATCCAGAGCCACAGAATTTTAGAGTCATAAAAGACCTCAGTAATGAAGCTATGTCCAAAAAGTAATTCTTACTCCAATATCTTACGTGAGTGATCATTCAGTCTGTACATGAAGACTTCTGATGGGGGAAATTCCATTATCTCCTCTTTGCTATGATTCCTTCTTTGTAAACCTCCAATTGGCTTCTTTTCAAGCATTCCCTGCTCCTGATTTTTGCTTTGAGACCCACGAGAACAAGGCTAATCCCCCTCTATCTGTTAGACCTTCAAATACTTGAAGATAGCTATCATGTGTCTACTGAGGCTTCTTCTTTCCAGGCTTAAAAATCCAATGTGTTCTCATTTGGGATGCAGTCAGATACCTTCCTTATCCTGGTTGCTCTCCACTAGGTATTCTCCAGGTTATCAATATACTTCCTAACCTTTGGTTCCTAGAACTGAACACAAAATCCCAGAAACGATAAAACCAGGGTAGGACTATCAAAGTAGAACTATCACCTCCTTGTTCTGGGAAACTGTAGCTCTCTTCACAGTAGGCCAAAGCCTTGATAGCTCTCTGGCCACCCCATCACAATATTGACCTGCACTGAGCATGAAATTCCCTTCAAAAAACAAAAACCCACATGCTCTCTATGTCTAACAGTGCAATTTTATATTTATAAAGCTGGCATTATTTTTTTTAGCATTAGTGTAAGGATTTATATCTATCCCTGTGAAATTTCATCTTATTGGATTCATCCAAGGCTAGTTGACCAAGGTCTTTTTTAATTCAAAAGTTCCACTTTACTTCAAACTCTTTGGGCTTCCCCCATAGCAGACTTGAGTATCTGGGGTCATTTAGATACACTTGCCTTCTTGAGTCGTATGGATTCCAAGGCTAGCCTATGACAATAACAGCTTCCCTCCCCACATTCTTTCACTTTGTAAAAGCTATAGAATAAGACCTAGATGTGTATGTATCCAATGCACATTTCCAGAATGATCAAAGCGACCCTAGGAACTAGACACTGGATACTTTGAAGTTCAGTGATATCTTCCAATATATCTGGTAGTATGTATAAACAATTTTACATGCTAATGATCAGGTCTACATTAGTATAGATGCTTAGCAGTTAAAAGCATACAAGATTAGGAATCTAAAGACCTGAGTCTGAATCTTAATTATCACTATCTCTGTGACATTGATCATGTCACTTCAATTTTCTTGGCCTCAATTTCCTTATCTGGAAAATGAAGAGATTAGACTATTCAGTTTCTAACATCTCTTTGAGCTCCATGTTTATAATCCCATGATTCTGTGATAGGCTGGCATAATGGAATAGAAAGAACAAAGGCCTGGGAATAAGGAGATCCAGGTAATGCAACCTGTTTTCCAATAGTATGATTGCTGAATCATGTGAAATGTTCATATTATTTGAATTCACACTATTCACTGTTATATACATATTAGATAATAATTGCGCCACAGTAAAACACTCAATGCCCTTGGCCAACTGACTTTGATTGTTTATCAGTTTGCTCATAAATTAACTGAACAGTTTTGGTTACATGATTTATTTATTTTCTTACAACTTTCATTTTCTATAATTCAGTTTTGCCTCTTCCCCCCAAAAAAGGTAGGGAGAAACTAAAACGATTAAGACTAGTTGATGCTCATTGTCCATTACTAAAAGTCTGCCAAAGGTGGCACCAAAGACAAATTTCTTACTGAAGTTTGGGGCCCAACCACTTTCTTGGACTTCTACAAAGTTTGAATTAAAGCCAAATCAACTTTCTAAAAAGGTTCATCCACTTTTCTACTTCTTTTTTGATACATCAAAGGATTAAGACTTCTATCCAGATAGAAGAAAGAGAAATACCAAAGAGTATCATGGAATTATAGTTTGTTGTTTCGGAAATGCCTTGCCAAAGTAAGGAACCAGTCTGGAAACCAGCACTGATCATTTTAGTTATCATTAAGGTCTCTGTCATCCATGGAGATGGTTCATTAGTGCTCCTCAGGTATCAATCTGTGTAGGCCAAGGTACCATTTCCTTAAGTCAGAAAAACAACCAGCCCAGTCATTCTCTCTGCTAAAAAGAAATCTGAAGAATGAAAATAATGAAGATTCTACAATCTAGAAAAGAGTCAATTCTTCAGCATCAAATGTCAGAAGGCAGAAAGCATATTTCTAAGAGTTTGCATCAAAACACTTTAAAAAATATAATGCATTCCTATGAGTAATTTGATAAAAAAAACAAAAATCAAAGCAAAAAATCCACATTATTTGTCAGTCATTCCAGCAGATCCATTTCTCCCCAATGAGGGAGATCACTATAACAGGGAAGCCTTTGGTAAAACACAAAGAGGTCTCTTTCCACCAGACAGTGCCTTACCTTAGAGCTTCTTTAGAGCCAATAGTGGTTTTCCTTTGTAGACAGTTCAGGAATGATTCTCTAATAAGGACCTTCTGGACTTCTTTATAGATGAAGCTTTGTTATCTTGGGTTACAGTAATATACCCTAGTGCAAGGTTGTGAATTTTAATGCACTCCATGGTACCATACACAAGAAAAAATGCAGGGAAACAACTGTTGATAATCAAACCAGTCCCTCCTACAAATGCTTCTACCTGGTCCATTCTAATAAAGGCACCAGACCCATGGGGTGCATGTGTGTGTGTATATGTGTGTGTGTGTGTGTGTGTGTGTGTGTGTGTTTGAAAGTTCTTTTAGATTCATGACCAGATGTATTGCAGTTAAATTGTCAAAATACTCATTTGGCAGCTTGGTACAGTGATGTAGTAATGTTTATAAAGCCCACTGAGCTTATTTAAAAGTGACATGCCCAGATATATGCTTTTAAAGGTGAATAAAATGTACAAAATACATTACCAAATGCAATACCCAGCACTAGCTGCATTCACATGAGTTTTGTATTTGTTCTAATAAACCAATGGTATAATTACCAGATGTAAAACGAGCTTTTAAAATTTTGTCTAAATTTTTACCATCTCCTATAACAGCCCCTGAATGCCAGTGGACAAAGGTGGTAGCTCTCTTGAAGAACAGGATAGTAAAAATCTCTCTCTCTCTGTCTCTCTGTTTCTCTCTCTACAAATACAGCAGGACCTACATGCCTACACTTGCTGAATTTACTGGGAAATTTGAATTAACATTCTCATTAAAATCAATTACCAATCAACTAATGATCATTTTAATAAATAAAGTGCATAACAGTATCAGTTATGTATGTGTTCTTTTTGTAGAAAATGCAAATCTTTATAGGTTTCCAAATCATCATCTTTCAAATGAAAGGACTAGACTAGTTGATCTTCAGATGTTTCTAGCTCTTCATTCTATGATCTATGAAAATTGTATATAGTTTTTAAGTAGCCAGAAAATTTGGCAGCCAATTTGCTAAGTATATAGTTTGGTCAAGAGGTAAGAAATAAAAAAAAAAAACAATAGTTTGTGCCATTCAAGATACTTAATCACATATCCATGGGCTTCACGTTGAAATTATATCCAAAGCTCTCAGTGGCAAAGATTACTCAGGACAATGTAAATACATTAGAGAAATAACTTGTGAATATGAGTCAGGATAGCTTTCACTGCTCCACTTATCTTTTTAATTGTTAAGACCAATGTTAAAAACTTCATTGACCAGAGCTGACCAAAACCAGAAAATATTTTTCCTCACTTCCAATACCTCAATAAAGGACTTGAAAAGAATCAAAGAGGGGGGTGGAGCCAAGATGGCAGACTAGAGCTTCTCCTCCCACAGCCCATAAAATACCTGTAGAGAGGGACTCTCAACAAATTTTGGAGCAGCAGAAGTAGAGAACAGCAAAGTGAAGATTTCCAGCCCATGGTGACCTGAAAGGCCCACGGAAACATTGGTTGTGTCAGACACAGAACTGAGTGAGGAGCCTAGCCCAGTCTTGGCCACACGGTGCAGCACAGGGTGATGAAACTCTGGGAGGAAGACACCTAGGGAGTGAAATCTCCGGTCACAGCAGTGGATCCTCAGATCCCTTGGCCCACAGGCACCAAAGGTCAGTAATGGGGTTTTATCAGCTGGCCAGGAAGGGAGAAGGGTCTTCCCATAGCTCCGACAGCAGGCAGCAGCCATAGAGGTGGCATAGCAGCCCATATGGACTGTCATTGTTGGAGTGTAAAAACCCCTGGGGGCACTGAAGAGCTGAGTCTTACCTCAGCCCTGGGTGGAGGCCCTGGCCTGTGCTAGTCTTTGTTTCACACTGAATGGTGGCCCTACCCATCCAGCTTATCTGAAAATCAGCCCTCAGTGCTGACTTGGGAACTGGAGGCCAGGTGGCTATGGAGAGGTAAACGCTAAGATTCTGGGCATAAAAATCCCTCTCTGCATCAAGACCAGTACACACTTGATCGTGCCACCTTGGAGGAACTGAGATCTCACAGATTCTCAGAGTACACCCTACTCTTGACAAAGGACCCAAAAGTCAAGTAACTGATTGGGAAAGTGCTCAAAAAAAGGGAAAAAAATAAGACCATAGAAGGTTACTTTTTTGGTGAACAAATATCTCCTCCCATCCTTTCAGAAGAGGAAGAACAGTGCTTACCATCAGGGAAACACATACAAGTCAAGGCTTCTCTATCCCAAACATCCAAAATAAATATTCAATGGGCTCAGGTCATGGAAGAGCTCAAAAAGGATTTTGAAAATCAAATTAGACAGGTGGAGGAAAAACTGGGAAGAGAAGTGAGAGAAATGCAGGAAAAACATGAAAAGCAGGTCAGCACCTTGCTAAAGGAGACCCAAAAAAATGATGAAGAAAATAACACCTTGAAAAATAGGCTAACTCAATTGGCAAAAGAGGTTCAAAAAACCAATGAGGAGAAGAATGCTTTACAAAGAAGAATTAGCCAAATGGAAAAGGAGGCCCAAAAGCTCACAGAAGAAAATAGTTCTTTAAAAATTAGAAAGGAACAGATAGAGGCTATCGTCTTTATAAGAAACCAAGAAATCACAAAACAAAACCAAAAGAATGAAAAAATGGAAGATAATGTGAAATAACTCACTGGAAAAACAACTGACCTGGAAAATACATCCAGAAGAGATAATTTAAAAACTATGGGTCTACCTGAAAGCCATGATCAAAAAGAGAGCCTAGACATCATCTTTCATGAAATTATCAAGGAAAATTGCCCTGATATTCAGAACCAGAGGGCAAAATAAATATTGAAAGAATCCACTAATCCCCTCCTGAAAGATATTCAAAAAGAGAAACTCCTAGGAACATTGTGGCCAAATTCCAGAGTTCTTTGGTCAAGAAGAAAATAATGCAAGTAGCTAGAAAGAAACAATTCAAGTATTGTGGAAATACAATCAGGATAACACAAGATCTAGCAGCTTCTACACTAAGGGATAGAAGGGCATGGAATATGATATTCCAGAAGTCAAAGGAACTAGGACTAAAGTCAAGAATCACCTACCCAGAAAAACTGAGTATAATACTTCAGGGTAAAAAATGGTCTTTCAATGAAATAGAGGACTTTCAAGCACTCATGATGAAAAGACCAGAGCTGAAAAGAAAATTTGACTTTCAAACACAAGAATGAAGAGAAGCATGAAAAGGTAAACAGTAAAGAAAATCATAAGGGACTTACTGAAGTTGAACTGTTTACATTCCTACATGGAAAGACAATACTTGTAACTCTTGAAACTTTTCAGTATCTGGGTAGTTGGTGGGATTACACACACACACACACACACACACACACACACACACACACATAGCACAGGATGAATTGAATAGGATGGGATCATAACTTAAAATAATGAAATTAAGAAGTGAGAGAGAAATATATTGGGAGTAGAAAGGGAGAAATGGAATGGAGTAAATTATTGCTCATTAAAAGAGGCAAGTAAAAGACTTTTCAGTGGAGGGAAAAAAAAGGGAGTTGAGGAGAAAAACATGAAGTTTACTCTCATCACATTCGACTAAAGGAAGGAATAAAATGCACACTCATTTTGGCATGAAAACCTATCTTACAATACAGGAAAGTGGGGGAGAAGGGGATAAGCAGGGTTGGGGGGGGATGATGGAAGATTGGTGATAGGGGCAATTAGAATGCTCGACGTTTTGGGGTGGGGGGGGAGGGGAGAAATGGGGAGAAAATTTGGAACCCAAAATTCTGTGAGAATGAATGTTAAAAGTTAAATAAATAAATTTAAAATAAAAAAAATAATCAAGGAAATCAATACTACAATCATATTCTTTGCCTAAGGATTAGAAGGTATATACAGAAGGCAAGTGGTTTGTTTTGTTTTTTTTCCTGGATGGAGGTTGGGACCCAAAATAGGATGTATGGTGCAAAACAGACCTCAACCTTCTGACACTGGGACAATGGGAAGTTAGCCCATGGAACAAGTATCAGTGGTCAGAGGTGAAGGTCAGGGATATGGGTACTGGATCAGTTTAGGTACAATCATTTAGGGCAAGCTGTAATGAAGTATAAAGCAGGAAAAAAAAGTGAAATGCTGGGATTACTGATTATGGAACCGATACAAGGGAATGGAAAGAATAGGAAAACTGGGGAAAGCAAGGATAGTTTGTTTGTGTAGCCATAGCCTTGAGAGATTGGTAACTTTCTCTGACTCTGGCTGGAGACCACGAAGATATCATGAAAATACTTAGTAAAGTTTTTGTATTAAGGTTCAATATCCGCTCCAAAGAAGAACTCAGTCATTCAATTAATGACTGCATTTTCATGCATTCTTCTTGCATCGAATTTTATCAAAGCAAGGCATACTTACACTGATTTTTTTTCAAGTTTTGTTTTCTCAATTGCATTTTTTCTGGACAAACATAATAATAAAAGGAGGCCTTATAATTGATGATCAGCTTGTTTGATTTTAGACTAAAATTTTACCAAAGTCATGAATACCCATCTAATTATTATATTGATAAATAAACATACACATCTATTTTCATCATAGATGAGTGGGCTTTGTGGAAGTTTTTGTTCTGTTGTTGATGCAATCATGTCACTTTAGTTGCTTTTGTTTCTAATATGTGTATGTGTTAATTGTTTTCTTTATATTGAACCATTGCTGCATCTATGTTATACATTTATCTTGGTAATAGTGAGTATTTGGTTAAAGGTTTATTGATATATTGTATTTTGAAAGTTTTCATCAATATTCATTATTAATATTGAATTATACTTCTCTTCCTTTGGATTGGGAAACTAAGAATATATTTGTCTCAGAAAGAATTTGATAGTGTTTTTCTTTTTCAGTTCTTGACAACTTGTGTAATATAGATATTAATTTTTTCTAGTTGTTTGATATAATACATTTTTAAATCTTTCTGGGGCAGATTTTTTTTAAATTTTAATTCATTTTTATGGCTTTTTCAACTTTATTTTCTGAAATTGGTTTATTTAATATCTCTATTTTATGTTTATTAAATTTACTTTCATTTCATGGGTAATGACTATCTTTTAAATATTTAGTTTTACAAGGGTATAACTATATACAGTAAGTTCTGATAATTTGCTATATTTTCTTTTCTATTTGTCAACATTTTAATTTTTGGAAATTTGATTTTCTTCTTCCATACATCCCTTTTCAAAGGAAAATCTGTATTGTGTGATTTATTTACTCTATACTGTCAAAACAATCTATTGCTAAAGTCAAAAGTCTGCAAGTCAGTTATACTGCTAAAGTACTCTAGATAGCTACATCCTTAGTAATATAAGGTATATGGGAAAAAGAAGAAAGAAAGAAAGAAAGAAAGAAAGAAAGAAAGAAAGAAAGAAAGAAAGAAAGAAAGAAAGAAAGAAAGAAAGAAAGAAAGAAAGAAAGAAAGAAAGGAAAGAAAGAAAGAAAGAAAGAAAGAAAGAAAAGAAGAAGAAGAAGAAGGAGGAGGGAAGGAAGGAAGAAAGGGAAGGAAGGAAGGAAGGAAGGAAGGAAGGAAGGAAGGAAGGAAGGAAGGAAGGAAGGAAGGAAGGAAGGAAGGAAGGAAGGAATGGGTGGATAAGAATCTTCTACTAGAACCTAGTGGTTCCTATAATAAAGTCTAACAAAACATTTGGATATTTCATAAATCCTGCCTTTGAAAATATGAAAAAATGCTTGGAAAGGATTTCTGATTGACTCCTTTACTGACGTATTTGGGTGCAATGTTGTCATCATAAACACATGCTATTGGGGGGAAAAAATTCCATAGGAAAGATAAATCATCACTCATTTCATTTTCCGGAAAGAAGTAATTTCCCCAAGGTCACAAAGTTTGTTTTTAACATTTTTTCCCTCTTTGAATTATTGTGTATTATTTGATCAATATTTTTCATTTATTGACTTGTATATTTTTTGTGTGTCTCACCCACCATCTACCCCCAGCCCACTGGAATTCAAACTCCTTGTGGGCAAGGTGTATTTCATTATAGTCTTTATGATTTATGTCTAAGTGGTATTTAATAAAGTTTTATTGAATTCAATTGTTATTCCAAAATAGGATTTCAAACTGAGCTATAAATATATCTTTTAAGTATACAAAATTATCTTTCCTTTATGCATTATTCTTCAAAGAGACAAGGTAGTATAATGGAAAGAGTCCGTACTGGACTTGGTATCTATAAGATCTGCATGCAAGTCTTCCTTCAGACACTTGCAGGATGTATGACCTGGAAGAAGTCACCCATCATCCATGTGCCTCAATTTCCTCATATGCAAAATAATGAAACTGTACTTAAATAGGTGGCTTCTTGGGTCTCATCCTGCTGAAGATGTGAGAAGTTAATGAAATAAGCTAGATGTGGTAGGGCATACCTGAAGTCTCTGCTAATGGGGAGACTGAGAATGATGCATCCCATGACTTCAGGGTTTCTAAGCTGTAGTAGGGCTAAAACAAGTTTGGGTGTCTACACTAAAGTCAACACCAGTATGAGACCCTGGGGATCAGAACAATCAGGTCTCCTAAGGAGGGATGAATCAAGCCAAGTCAGAAAAAATAGAGCAGGTTAAAGCTTCTGTGTGGATCTCTGTTGGGATTAAACGTGTGAGTGGCTGGCACTTAAAACTTGAGAGAGATTGCCAGACCTCTTGTAGAGACAAATAAAATCTATGAAGCCAAACTTTTTTTCTTAATAAAATCTGTGTGTTTGTGTCTGATCATTCAATCAATAAACATTTTTAAGAGTCTACTGTGTGCCAGGAAATGTGCTAAGCACATGGTCTTGCTAGCCCCCAAGTATCTTAATCAGTAGCATCTGAAGTTATACTTAGATTTCATTAAGACCCAACCCCAGGGGGTTTTTCCCTGGCAACTGACTATAGGTCATTGAAAGTTACCCAGTTTATTAACTCTAGAAATAGAACCATTGAGTCTAACGTGCTTGAAAATTTTTCAGTAATTTTCTTGCATGACTCTGGGAATCTAGACTAGATAATCTCTGGGAAATGCGCTCAAAGATGAACAAAATACATGAGAAGGTGCACTTTTAAGTCATACTTGCACAAGGATGAAGGTCTTAATTTGAAATCTCTGCAAATCCATAGAGTACACTGATAAGGGACTGGGAAAGGTCACCCCCAAATCCTTCCCTCTAAGCTGTTTAGCTTTGAGTGGTCCTGTCCACAATCTACTTTTGGTAGTCTGTGGCTTTTAGGAAGATATAAAAGGAGCTTTGTGTAAAGCAAGTATTTAGACATTCCTATATGACCTTACCCTAATTTCCTGGAGACACTGGACAGGCCTTTCCTTTGTGTGGGGGAGGTCAGACATAGACCATCTTAAAAGGGATAAAAGGAGGGCTAAAGAAATGAAGGGAATGTGGAGCTTTCAAGCCTATATCATAAAGCTACTTCTATGTGCTAAGAATAAGGTCGCTTTCTACATCTGCCTGCTACTTTTCTGGTCTTTTATGTAAAAATGAGGCTATACAAGTGACATTGTGTGCTAGCAGTTTGAGCCTGCTGTTTCGTAGGGTCCTTCATCGCAAGCCATTTCTCCATGATGGCAGGGCCAAAAGATCAAGACAGTTCAATTCACTGTGACTGTTAATGGAGGTAGGCTGGCACAATGTACAGATGTACTGAATTTGGAAGAAGAGGTCCTATATTTCTATCTAAGTGCAGCTATTTATCATGCTCCGACCTTGGGCAAGTCATTCCCATCTGTCCAGCTCTAAAACATAAGAAAGCCACTGCAAGCTTCAAATCTGTGATGCTATGAATCTCCTTAATGACATATAAAAGAGGTAGGGAGGCATCCCTGTGGTTCTCAGGGCTATATAATCAGAAAACTAGTTTGGTTCATTCAGGAATTTTTTTTTTCCAGTAGACTTCCGATTAGATTGACCAAGCAATTTGAGTTATATTAAATTCCACTGCCATTGCATGGGAAATAGTCTTTAAAGAGAGCATGCATTAAGTACCCACTCTGCTCCAAGAGTTGCTATATAATTGCCAGAGTCACCATTGCTTCTCCAGCAATGAATTTTCAAGTAGCATCTTCCCAGAATTAAGAGAAATATATAGAAATTGCAAAGAGGCATATTTAGGCTTGATATAAAGAAAAACATCTTCATAAATGTTTGAGTTATTCAAAATTGGAATGGGAGATCTCAGGACATGAGGGATTCTCTCTTATTATAGATCTTCAAGAAAAGACAGGATTGACTATTTGTTCAAGTTGGTTGGAGTACCACTTGAACTATCTTTCTCTTCTGAGTATCCGTGATTCTTTACTATTCTTGAATAGCCACTATTGTTAATGTATACCCCATTTTGTGGAGTGTGTGTATAAGTTTATTTTAACAAAAATGAGATAGACTTATGGAGAAATGACTTCCTTTTATCCAGGAATCTGGATGATAATTGGTAAGCACCTCATTTGGTATATGGATTCAAAGCCAGATGACCCCAAGATGCCAATTTAGAAGACAGTTTCATTAAACACTTCTCAAAGACATGAGGGTAGAGAATCAGTAATGCTGATGATATACATTCCTGGGTCCCAAAATATACCCACTCCTGAAAATTTAGAGCCTCTGGTCCCTACATGTAGTGTCTCCCTCACCAAACTCCTTACCCCCCCCTTTCAAAATGACATTGCATTCATTTTGTATGTATTTTATACTTAAAACACTCCCAGCCCTAACACCAAAATAGAGAATTGTTGAGGAAAGGGATCTTTTATTTTTGACTTTGTATGCTGGGATCTAGCTGAGTACCAAATACATATTAAGGGTTTGATAAAAACTTATTGAATAAATGAAATAATTTTCAAAGATCATATTGCCTTGTTTTAAGAAAATCTAGACCAAAAAATCTTTTAAGAAAAAAATTAATTACTGTATCAAATGATTTGTTTTACAAAAGGAATAACCATGAGCTCCATTATATATCCAGTGTCCTTAGTGCATTTAAAACATAATTTGATTTTTTAAAATGCAGTTCCCACATAGTTGTCCTCGAGTACATCTTACATATTAAAAGTAAGACCCACCTGTAATTGACAATTTTCATTGGATTCTTTGCTCTTAGAAGAAACTTGATTTCTGTCTTTATTAGGGAAGGATTAACTAAGCAGTCAAATATAGAGGCACTACAAAAATAATCTATTGTCACATTAGTTTTTCCTCTTTTTTCTGGGAGTGAAAATGTTTTTTTTTTTTTTTTGACTTGATTTTTTAAGAATTTGCTTAATACCCCAAGACAGCACGGATTTATAAAATTATGTTCCACATAAGTTAAATCAAGCATAGATAATGATAATTATTATAATCATTTGCCTTTATAATATCCTGCCTTAGAAGATATCAAAAGTATTTAGAAAAGATTACTGATTGTCCTCTTCACCAAAGTATGTGGGTACATTGCAAATAGTGAAATACAATTTTCTTAAAAGTCAATGTGATAATGAGAAATACACACAAAATCCTGAAACACTAAATGAAAAGAATGATTTTAAGTCTTATTTGCATTTATTTTGCCTATTTTATCTATTGAAAGGTTTCTATCCACTTCCCCCCCTTTGCTTGAGGGAGCAGGAAACAAAAATACAACCTACATTGCCCTAGTAACTTTGAGAAGTAAAAAACAACAGGCTTATTTCAGGTGTGAGCCTATATCTGCATCGTTGTGCTATAGTCTTGAAAATCTCTAGCTTTGGCACTATATAACCCATTTATGAATGTGTGATTCAAGTGTAGGGGCTTGCCTAGTGTTCCTACAAAAATGAATGCTTCCATCCACATTTAGCTGCAACCCACTACAGGCTATACCCTATTTTGGGACTCTGCTAAGAACTGCTATAAACTTGTTCAGCCTCACCTTGATCCTGTACGGAAATATTTTGGTCCTGTTGCTCCATATAAATTCACTGAATATATTCTTTCTGAGGACTACACAGTTTATCATCATACCCAGAAATAAAAAACATTTATTGGGGTGCATATTCCATATTTTTAAATTTAACTTGGTTTCCCCAATACACTAGGAATTCAGTCAAAAGAGATCAACAAAGAAAGCCAAAGTGGATGAAAAATTCCTATTGCTCAAATTATGATATTAAGTCCAACAGTCTATTATTATAACACATTTGTATGAATACACAAATATGCATGTTTCTGTGTCTGTAGGGAAAGATAATGCTTATACATATATGCATACCTACATCAATACATAGTGTTGTGTACACACATATACACAGAGAGAGAAAGGGAGGGACGGACAGATAGAGAAAGAGAGAGATAAAGGGCTGAACCCACAACTGAATGAAATGAAACTGGAACACATATGGGAAAAAGAGTATTTTTAATTATATCAAATGTTTATTCCTTCCCACCCCAAAATTTTAATACCATTTTTCTCCCAGTGATGGCTATGAATCATGGAACAACATCATATTAGAAGAATCAAATTGGTATGTGATCCAATAGAACCTAGCAATACTCATGATGTTTCTAAGAAAATTGGAACATGTATCAATGAGGACTTACTCATAAGAAGTAGCATTATATCTAGCATCAAGGGCACACATGACTAGAATGGATAGTGGGCTGGTCTTGAGTAAGAATGAGAAGTGAGATGAACAGCCTAAATATATTTCTTCTGAAAAAGAATTTATAGAAAGACATGAACATGAATTATACAAGATAGAAAGGCATTTGAAGGGTTGTGTTCTAAAATGAGAATGAATGAAATTGTGAATATGTTTAAGGCTAAAGTTAATATCACTCTCAATATTCAAGTTTTCAAAAACAATTTCTTTGTGAATTATCCATGTCTCAATTTCTTAAAAAAAAGTTTTTCCCCACTATTGAATTAGGTCTTAATAATCTGAGGTTCTCAGTGAGTACTCACTGACAAGTGTTGTCCACATCTCTACCAGCTGCTTTGCCCAGAGATGGCTACACCTTTAAAAGTTCTCAAAGACTGATGAGTTCCCTGCCCAGGATCATCCTATCTCGTGGAGTTCCTGCCATACTGCTTGCTTGCTCTCCTGTTCACTCTCTAGTTTGCTTCATCTCTCCCGTTTCCTGTTCCCCTTTATGTTTCATCTCCCTCTGTTAGAATATATACTCCTTTAAAGTGGGGACTCTTGCTTTCTTATCCTCAGCATTTAGAGGCATAGTATTATCTGGCACATAGTTAATACTTAACAAATGTTCTATCTAAGCCATCTATCTCTCTAATAACCTATAAAGAAAATAATGTAATGGAAATTACATTAGGAATGCAAATTTATTGCAAAGAGAACAAAAACAAATAAATCATTTTGCAGCAAATATCTATGACTTTAGAATATCCATATCATTGATCCCTTTATTGATATGGGTAATGAAGAATTCACTTCAACTGAATTTAGTTTAAAGCTACTAACCTCCAAGAGACATTTGGAATATGTAGCTATTCCTGTGATTAAACCTTGCTTGATTCATTAAACTGAGTGATGTTGCCCCAATATACTCCCCATATATAATGGGATCTAGATTTTAAAAAAAACCAGTTAAAATATACTCTTTGTAAGGACTGATTAGGTATTACCACAGTCTCTAAGACGATTAGAAGAAGTCAGATCTAAATGGTCTAATGAAACCAGTTGATCAGAAGTTACCAGTTTTTGAAGTATATATCCTTGGGATAGAACTGATTTAAAGCTGGCTGCCCCTCCAATGATAGGTGAATTGGATTCCCAGTTAGCTACATAGGACTGCTAACTGAAGAATATTCCAAAAGTTATCAGCCTACATGAATGACATACTTTTCATAGTGCTAGCTTTTCAATGTATGTTTCTCATCCACATCTATCTGTATGTATATGTGCATATATAGTGTATGTATACATACATGCATGTACATAGTGATATCTGTATATCTATTTCTGTACATATATCCAAATATACACTTGTATGTATGAAGAGAGAGAGACAGAGGCAGAGAGTGACAGAGACAGAGAGAGTTTAAAGACAGTGAGCCCTAACTAAGCAAAGGAATATATGGGAGT
This sequence comes from Bettongia penicillata ogilbyi, assembly GCA_023548195.1. NCBI lineage: Eukaryota > Metazoa > Chordata > Mammalia > Diprotodontia > Potoroidae > Bettongia > Bettongia penicillata. The sequence goes on along the minus strand of JAJHZJ010000939.1, from coordinate 177,734 downwards.
TGTAGGCTTGTTCAGATTTCAATATTAGAAGGAAAGTGAGCTGGATTACTTTTGGGAAATTGTAGGATTGTTTGTTTCTTTTAATGGACAATAGCTACTACCAAAACAGAAGGCTCATCTTTATTTCATATCAACATTTTTTACAGTGTTTTATGGAACACTATAGCCCTCAAAGAAGGAATGAGAATTATCAAAACAAACAAATAAAAATCCCTTGAAAAATACATATAGGTGCTATGCATATGGCAACATGTTATAAGCAAAAAAAAATACAAAGCAGAAATTGTGTATAGAAATGCATAAACAAACTAGAAGATGGTGAGATAAACAGACGATTAGTGGAAAAGTATGCTCTATTGGTATCTTCATGATATTTGGGGAAAGTGGGGAAAGGTAGTCTACTTTGAGGCACTACCTGTGTATAACTTATGGTAGGATATGGAAAAGACTCTAAGAAGATAGGCTAGGATGGATGTATGGGTTGTGACTAGGTGACGATAGGACAAAATAACTATGGCAATGAGGTCATAGATCAGGCTGAGTTTTGGAGTAGAAATATTTTGCAGGGGAACAAAATTTATTTTATTTGTGTAGGGAGTCTCTAATGAAGAAATTTCCTTTCCAGTGAGTATTAACATATGTTCTCCAATATGTTTTCTTAGAATGTTTCCTGGTACTGAGAGGTTAAGTGACCTATCCAAGGTCACATAGATAGTATGTGTCAGAGGTGGGACTTGAACCCGGCATTTCCAGACTCTGAATCCAGGGCTATTCACTGTGCCATGTTGCCTCTGTGTGGGAGTGTGGGAGTGAGGAGTGGGAAACACAAGTACACTTATATTTTATCTTATTTATTCATATATTTGTCTTAAATTATGTGGGTCAATTCACATAAACCTTCATGAGTAAAGGAAGTGGGTTTTCTGAAACACACTGGAAGGAGCAGAGATCCAAATGGCTCCTGTAGACCAAGCATGGACCAAGTCTTATCTGGTATCCTAATATATAGTTAGCAGTCTCACACATTCATTAGATTGGGGCACAATTCAGTGGTTTCCTGAACGTTTTCCATGAGATAATATAAGTTTTTGTCACTATCCTCCATTGCCCTATAAAAGTGCCCTTTTATAATTATCTGAGATCTTTAACATAAGCACATTGCCAGTATTATCAGTAAGTAGGTAAGTGATGAATGCTAGAAGGCCAGGGCTGGAGTCAGGAAGACTCATTTTCCTCAGTTCAAATAGCCTCAGGTACTTGCTAACTATGTAACAAGTCACTTAACTCTTTTTGCCTCAGTTTCCCATCTATAACATGAGCCGGAGAAAGAAATGGCAACCACTCCAGTATCTTTGCCAAGAAAATCCCAAATGGGATCACAAAGAGTCGGACAGGACTGAAAACAACTGTACAACAACAAAACATACTATCTGTAACATTCAGTGTCGAGCTATTTTGTTGTTACCGCTACGTTAATCCTTAGTTTTATTTCTAATAAGCTGTGGGACCCTGGGCAAATCACATTGACACCCCTCTGGACATCAGGTTACTTAGGCGTGACACCAATCCATTGGATTAGATGAACATTAACACCTCTTCCAACTCTGTCTATTGCTTTATGATTTATGTGGTTTCAGTAGAAATATGCAGATAACTAGCAAGTACACTGACAAATTAATAGAAGAAAATCTGGAATTGCAATCATTAAATACTGGCAATCATCCTGTGATGTATCTAAAAATAAGCAGGTAATGAAAGGGACCTATTATATTCTTTTTATAATGTTTTTTTCCCCTCTCTTCCAACAATCCCTTGAACAGAGCTCAAACTGATAAAAGATCCTGTTTTCAATGGCTTACTTGTCTGCTTTTAACTTAAAATATCAATACACTGTAAATGGGAAGGTTCTGATTTGCCACCATTCTCAGTTTCCTAAATTTGCACACAATGCTCTTGTACTTGGAATTAGCTCCACAATTAAATAAAGAAGAATTCAGAGCGAACAGTGGAATCCATAGAACTGATTCAAATTAGGAAAACTTAGAAATATATGTTTAATAAGAGTGTATATGTACAGCCTTTATTAGATTTCATGCCATCTTGGGGGAAGGAAAGAGAGAGAGAGAAAATGGAAAACTCAAAAGCTTATGAAAGTGAGTGTTGAAAACTAAAATTAAATAAATTAATTAAAAAACACCTAGAAATTAAAAGAAGTGAATTAAATCACTATCACAATCCTGAGGATGGGGTAGGGAGTTCAATTCCTAGCACAGAATGGGAAAGACAACAGTGTAGTGACCCTAAGGAGCCCTAGTAGAAAATCCTCAAAGAAGACAGGAACTGAAGAACATGCAGAAAAGCCCAGAAATAATCTTAGAGATCAAGTAACTTCTTTTATGAATACAGATATATTACTGGTTGGAGGGGTTCTGACTTATCAGATGTCACAGAGATATGGCAAAGTCATAATGAAAAAGGGATTTTTAGTACTGTGCTCTTTCCACTGAACTGCCTCCCATTCAGGAAGTCCACAGTTAATAGATTAGTGGATAGATATAAATGCATACACTGACTATTCTCCTTCCTTTCCTTCCTCTCCTCTCACTCTGTTCTAAATTCTCTACAACCTGGCTTTTGATCTCAGTAATCAACTGAAACTTCTCCCTCTAAATTTGTCAACAATCTCATAATTATCAAATTCTTTACTCATTTCTCAATTCTTATTTTTCTTGAGTTCTCCTTGTATTTGATCCTGATGACCAGTTTCATCCCCTGGACATGGCTTCCTTTCTGGGTCTTCATGACACTACACCCTCTTTGTTTTCTCTCTACCAGTCATCACTCATGGCTTCTTGGGATTTCTCATGCACAACACTCCATCTTGGGTCTCCACATCTTTGTACAGGTTGTTTGCCATAGCTGGAATATACTGCCTCCTCACATACTTCTTCAGAATTCCTAGTTTACTTCAAAGATGACCTCAAATACCATATTCAATACAGCTGCTCTCTCCATCTGCTAGAACCTTTCCATTGAAAATTAGCTTCTGTTTATTTCAAATACGACTTGTGTATACTTGTATAAGTATTTTGGCTCCTCCAATTGAATATAAGATTCTTGAGAGCAGGGACTATTTAATTTTTGTCTTTGAATTCCTAGCACTTAGCACATGTCTGCTAATAAAGTTGAAATATGTTTATGTCAATATTGATATAAACATTTTTATATGTATTGGTATATAATGATAGCTAACAGTTAAATAATACTTTATTATTCACAACATATTTTGCATATATCATATCATTTGATCTAAGTCAATTCTGACAATTTAGATAGACATCCAAAAGAATTATGAACTTAGGTGCTGGTTACCAGAGCTTAAAAAATGGGGAAACAACTGGAATGAATCATATTTAGTCAACTGTGCAGTGCTTTCAGTTATTCCAGTGTCAGAATTGATACAAATATCTATCTCCATAATATCCTTATTATCTCAGTGATATTCTATGGTTTTAAATCATGAAACACCAGGATCTCAGAAGAATCACAACGGGAAATGACTCAAAGGGCAAAGTATGAGACATGATGAGTGTAATAGACTATAGAAAATTTTCAACAGTGACTTTCCCACCAGAATATAATTGAATACATCATTAATTGCACCTGGTGCCAAAAAAAGGATATTGGATACTCACATAGTAAGAGGACCTGGAGTAACAGATAGATAGCCTAAATGTCACATTAGCATCCTCAAAATATTAAAAAGAACATGAAGAAGACACCCTATACTTTGATTTAATTCTCTCTGCAGAATTCGTAGAAGGACATTGCAAGAGAATACAAACTCCTTGAGATTGAGGACTGTTGTTTTTTTGTCATTTTATTTCCAGAAACTTGCTAACGTCTGAACTATAGTAGTCAGTAAATAAATGAATGTAGAATAAATGAAAGACATGGAGGAGAATTATATAAAATCATAAGTAACACAGATGATTCATTCTGCTCTTACAAAATAAATATCCACACTTAGAAGCTTAAGAACCTACTGATCTGTTGATTATCATTTGTTGACAAAATGTAATTATTCTTGTGTTTCATATATAAAAGCAAACAATAGCTTTTTCTAAGTAGAAACCATAGTTATGGACAATTATGTACTTCAGACAACTAAGGTATTCAGGTATTGAGTTCTAGCAATGAATTTCTGCTCATGTACCAGGCTGAGAATGAAATTTAGCATGAGGGTGTTGAGTGGGCAGCACGAAATGGGATGAGGATTTAAGAGGTGAATAGGTATTAAAAGAATGGAGTGATAAAGGTGGAGAAATTGAAGGGATAGAATAGAAGGTGGTAAGACCATTTTTCATGGTTGTCAAGGAGAAGGACAATCACTAATACATAAACAATTGTTAAGTAATCATTCAGTCAAGTGTTTTTCACCTTTCTGATCCATTTCATTTGTACTAATTTAAAAAAAATCGATGCCAAAATACAATATGATCTCCAGGGTTTGCATCATGTGGTTCCATCCTTTGAACAGATGTATTTCTTTTATGATAAGACTTTAGGATTAACTTTAACAAATATATGAATTAAAGCAAAAGTATCTCTGCTAAAGGAAGGGAGGAAGAAGCAAGCTGTCTGTAAAGGTCTTACTTATGAAATTTCTGAAATATTTTTATGTTGTTTCTCCTGTGTATACTATGAAGGAATTTAACTAGTTAAAATTAAACATGTAGTATGAAAGATTGATCAACATAAAGCAACCAAATTCCAGGAGCTCTCCATGATTTTCATGGAGGGCTATCAAATACCAAGTACATTTTTCTTCTGCTGGGCTTTAAAAATAGGTTTGTAATAAATTCAGTATTTCTTTTAGAGGTAGTGTATTTCTTTTTTATTTCAAAGCACATTTCATTTTTTATTTTAATAAAGAATTTATTAATTTTTCAGTTTTCAACATTCACTTCCACAAGAATTTGAATTCCAATTTTTTTCCCATATCTCCCCACCCCCATCCCAGGACAGGGTGCATCCCATCCACCCCTTCCCTCAGTCTTTCCTTCCATCTATCACACTCCCTTCTTCTATACCCCTCCCCTCTATTTCCCTGTAGGGCAAAATAGATTTCTATACACCATTGCCTATACATTTTATTTCCCAGTTGCATGCAAAAACAATTTTTAACATTCATTTTAAAACTTTGAATTCCATATTCTTTCTGTTCCTCCCTCCCCAACCACACTCATTGAGAAAGTAAGCAATTTGATATAGATTGTACATGTATAGCCATGTAAAACACTTCCATAACAGTTACATTGTGAAACACTAACCACATTTCCCCATGACCTTTCCTGTCCTCCATTTATTCCATTCTCTCCCTTGATCTGTCCCCTTACAATACTATTTGCTTTTGGTTGTCCCTTTTCCCAATTGCTTTCCCTTCTATTATCTTTCCTCTCCTATCTCCTTCCCCCTTGCCTTCCTGCAGGGTAAAATAGATTTCCATATCCAACTGAGTGTGTGTTATTCCCTTCTTAAGCCAAATCCTATGAGAGAAAGACTCACTTATTCCCTTTCATCTCCACCCTCTTCTGCTCCATTGTAAAAGCTTTCTTTCCACTTTTATGTGAGATGACTTGCTACATTTTGCTTCTCCCTTTTTCTTTCTCCTAGTACACTATACTCAACAGTAAATTTTATTTTTTAGGTGTTCTCCCTTCATATTCAGTTCACGCTGTGCCCTCTGTATCTAACTATCTACCTACTTATCTATCTGTCTGTCTATCTATCTATTTACAGACAGAAACACACACACACACACATACATATATATACATGTTCCCTGTAACTACCCTAATGTTGAGAATGATCTCATGAGTTATAAGTATCATCGTTCCATGTAGGAATGTAAACAGTTCAACTTTCATAAGTCACTTATGGCTTCTCTTTCCTGTTTACCTTTTCATGTTTCTCTTGATTCTTGCATTGTAAAGTCAAATTTTCTATTCGGCTGTGGTCTTTTCAACAAGAATACTTTGATGTCCTCTATTTCACTGAAATTCTGTTTTATTCTCTGAAGTATTATACTAAGTTTTCCTGAGTAGGTGACTCTTGGTTTTAATCCTTCCTCCTTTGACCTCTGGAATATCATATTCTAAACCCTTCAATCCCTTAGTGTAGAAGCTGCTCAATTCTGTGTAATCCTGATTGCATTTCCACAATATTTGTATTGTTTCTTTCTGATTGCTTTTAGTATTTTTTCCTTGACCTTGGAATTCTGGAATTTGGTTATCTAGGAGTTTTCCTTTTGGTGTCTCTTTCAGGAGGTGATTGGTGAATCTTTTCCATTTCTATTTTACCCTCTGGTTCTAGAATATCAGGGCAGCTTTCCTCAATAATTCCTTGAAGGATAATGTCTAGGCTCTTATTTTCATCATGATTTTCAGTTAGATCAATAATTTTTAAATTCTCTCTCCTGGATCTATTTTCTAGGTCAGTTGTTTTTCCAATGAGATATTTCACGTTGTCTTCTATTTTTCATTATTTCGGTTTTGTTTTATAATTTCTTGATTTCTCATAAAGTAATTAGCTTCCATCTGCTTCATTCTAATTTTTAAAGACCTATTTTCTTCAAAGAGCTTTGGGATCTCCTTTTCTATTTGGCCAATTCTGCTTTTTAAGTCTTTTTTCTTCTCACTGGTTTTTTTGGAATTCTTTTAACATTTGAGTGAGTCTATTTTTAAAGGTGTTATTTTCCTCTGCATTTTTGGGAGTTTCTTTTAGCAAGTTGTTGTCTCATTTTTCATTATTTTCTTGCATCCCTCTCATTTCTCTTCCCAGTTTTTCCTTCACCTCTCTTACCTGATTTTTAAAATCCTTTTTGAGCTCTTCCATGCTCTTCTGAGCATTTCATATATTTTTTTGGAGTCTTTGAATGTGGGAACCTTGAATGTGGGAACTTTCTGTCTTCATGCAGTTGTATACTTCAGTACTTTGGTCTTCCTCTGGTTGTGATGAGGGTTGGAAGGGAGGGGTACAGGAACTCCAAGACTAGAATTTCCTATGTGGGCCACCTGGAGAAGAATTCATGGCCTCAAGCATTGTTGAAGTCAAAGTAAAGATTTATTTTGCTTTTCAGTGGGCACGAGTTCTTAAGGAACCTGCAACCTTAGAGGGGTACAGGTAAAGTTTATATAGGATATTCTATAGCAAAACATGAGCCAAATATGCTATTTAGTGATTCAGGTTGGGATTAGGGAGTGGCTAAGAAGTGGTTAGTTCTTAAAGGAACATGAACTTTTATTATCTACTGAGCAGGTATTTTACCCAGAGTTCATTGGGAAATATCCCAAGGGTGGGGAAGGTTACATGAAGGTGTAGTTTTAGGCCTGAAACATCACTAAGTCAACTAACAATCAGGGTTGACTCAGGAATACCAGGCTGCTTTCATCAATGTCTTGTTAGACAAGATAAATATTAGGGAGCATATGCATGATTGGTCAGTAAGGAGTAAATGTTATGACCCAGTGCACAGCCTGTTCAGCTAGTACACAGCTGGTTCAGACTAATAAGCTCTATAGTTTCAGCTGGCTGCTTTATCAGGAAGGGAGATAACGGTTGTTGCTGAGACCAACTGTCCTTGGGCTGAGGAGAAACTGCCTGGGACAATGTTTTGAGGCTAGGGAGAAATGTGATTTTTAAAGAGAAATGTGATTTTAGAATTGGGGTCCAAGTACATGCACCTAAACACCACATCAGTTGTATGCTTTGATCTTCCTCATCTGAAAGGATGGAAGAAAATATTTTTTCACCAAGAAAGTGACCTTCTATAGTCTAAATTTTTCCCATTTGTGGGCTTTTTCCCAGTCAGTTACTTGACTTTTGTGCCCTTTGTCAAGTGGAGGGTTCAGAGGTTTTATGCAGCTGTTCTCTGAGATATCTCTAGGGACCTGTAAGTTCTCAATTCCTCCATAGTAGTGTGATCAAGAAAGGAGTGTTTACTCCTCTCTTTGCCTGTACTCTGGTCTGTGAGCAACCACAAGCACTATTTTTTGCCCTGGAGCTGTGAGTAGGATTCCCTTTCCACAGCTGCTACCAGCTCTGCCATGCCAGTGCTTCTCCTCACCCCAGGACCTACATTCAGGACTGAGACCCAGATCAACAGTTTGATTTCCCCACCTTCTGTAGACCCAGAGCTACAGAAGCTGTTGCTGCTGCAGTGGTGATTTCTGCCTCCCTGGGGCTAGGGCTGGGGTCTGGCTGGACCACACTCCCCTCTTACCAGGTGAGAAAGCTTTCTCACTGATCTTTGAAACTGTCTTTGGCATTTGTGGGTTGAGACATCGGGAAATCACAGCAGCTACCCATGATTCAGTACCCTGAACTCTGCTTCAGTCCTGTGTGTGCTGGCATGGCCTACTCTGGGCTCCCACACTGGGCTGTGCTCCATTCTAAGCCTGGTGCAATAGATCCTTCCTGTCAGCCTTCCAGGCTGTCTTGGTTTCGAAATCTGTTTAACTGTTGTTTTGTGACTTCTGATCTAGAATTAGTTTAGAGTCACTTTTATAGGTATTTTAAGGGCTTTGGTGGGGAGCTCAAATGGTCCATGCTTCTACTCTGCATCTTGACTCCATCTCCCAGTAATTATCTTTTTTATATAAAAGCAGCATATGTAGATAATTCTCCATTATCTGCAGATTTTCCAAACGCTAGAAAATGTGTGGTCGATCTTGCTTGTGTTCAACTTCTTATTGATAACACAACTTATATACTTAATTGTTAGGACTGTCAATTTTATTTTGCTAAGCAGTCTGGAATTTAGCAGGTGCTAAGAGAATTATTTTTAAAATGAAATATTCAAAAGTGAAGAATCTCAGAAATCTTCTACTAGTATTCCTATATTTTATATAGGAGTGAATTAATGTTCAGACAGAATAAACAATTTACCCCTTTTCATATAGGTGGAAAGTTAGGATTTGCTCTTAGGTCTTTTGACTCCAAATTTAGAATTGCTTATTTTTAAACAGCATCATCCTGCTTTCTCAGGTGTCCTCTTTCTCACCTAAGTTTTCTTTTAGCTATATCACATTGCCTTCTAATTAGTTACCTAATTCTAGATAAGATGTTAAGGTGGCTATCCAAGGAGATAGGAAACCTAGGGTGAGTTACCTGTTTGAAAGGTGATATTATCCAATGCCAGCCCATATTTAGAAGAACAAGGAATAACTAAACCAGGAGGAATCTATTACATGGCATCTGAGTTAGTTGCTTCATTACATTATCTGAAATGGTGTAAATGTCACCAACATCATATGTACCCATATTCAAATATAATTACAAAAACACATTACAAAACCAAATATACATGACTTTAAGAACATTTATCATTTTCAATTATCTATGCACTGCTTCCTTTCATTAGTCTTTTTTAATCAAGTTTGACTGGAATTATCTAGAGGGAGAATATCAAAAGTCATAATAAAAGCCTTTCTTCCTCTGTAATATAGAGTGTCATCAATGTTAACAATTATTTGAGAAATAAAGAAAATCTTATTATTATATGTAAAAGTATGTGCATGTACATATGCATACACATATATACATATTTCTATGTGGATTGCTAAAATAGCAAAAATTCTTTTTATAAATGGTTATGCTTTATGTGCTATGTGCATATATAAGTACAAATATTTGTATAAAGCACTCATGTCTAATGTGTTTATTTATCTAGTATGTGTATATATTTACCTATGATACCTATGTAGAGAAAATAAATCATCATTGTGTATGTAATAGCAATAAATATATCTATAACAATAATTTATTGTTATTTTATGTAAGCAAGATGTCCCCAAAGTCTTAAAGTAATTTTAAGCTATTTAGGCTTACCAATATGTGTAGAAATACACATAGGTATATAACAAGAAGTTAATGTTTATTTTAATATATTCATGTAAATGTATAAAAGTACACTATTTTATTTGTATATAATATATATATATTTCATATTGCATATAAATATATTTATGGAACACAAATATATTATTCATTAATATGATCAATTTATTATGTTCTAGCTATCATCACATGTATTTGCCTACATCTGAATGCATGCATGTATGTAATCATTTCCACTGTGCCTGCTTTATGTATCACATTTATATGTAATAAAATCTTATTTCTCAAATGATTTTAGTCCCTATGCATATTCAATAAAACAAAGAAAAGGTTAATTTTAATATGATATTTAATATTATCCCTCTACATAATCCCGTGTACAAGTGTTTATGTGAATGAGTTATACTATAAAGTCCTTCTAGAGAGATTGTGACTCAGAAAGCTATAACACATCTAATATTTGTATAGCACATTACAATTTGAGTCATCATAATACTATACATTAAACAGAGTAAGCACAATTAACCTCATTTTACAAATTTGGAATCTGAATTTCAGTGAAATAACCCACCAATTAAACTAAAGAACCACCAATGCCTGACACCATATATAAGAATAAAGTCCAAATGGATACATGACCTAGGTAAAAAGATTGATATTATAAACAAATTAGGGGAACAAGGATTTATGTAAGATTTATGGAGAATGGAAAAATTTATGACCCAACAAGAGATAGAGAACATTGTTAAGTGAAAATGGATAATTTTTGAAAAGTTTTTGCACAAACAAACTCAATGCAACCTAGATTAGAAGGGAAGTAGAAAGCTAGGAAAGAATTTTTGTAACTAGTATCTGTGAAAAAGGCCTCATTTCTAAAATATATAGAGAACTGAGTCAAATGTACAAGAATACAAGTCATTCCCCAATTGATAAATGGTCAAAGGATATGAACAGGGAATTTTCAGAGGAAGAAATTATAGCTATCTATGGTCATATGAAAAATGCTCAAAGTCACTATTGATTAGAGAGATGCAAATCAAAACAACTCTGAGGTACCACATCACACCTATCAGATTGGCAAACATGACGAAATAGGAAGATGATAAATGCTGGAGAAGATGTGAGAGAGTTGGAACACTAATTCATTGTTGGTGGAGCTGTGAGCAGATCCAAACATTCTGGAGAGCAATTTGGAACTATGCCTGAAGGGCTACAAAAATGTGCATACCCTTTGACCCAGCAGTATCACTTCTGGGACTCTATCCCAAAGATATCACAGAAATGGGAAACGGTCACACATGTACAAAAATATTTATAGCAGCTCTCTTTGTGGTGGCCAAAAACTGGAAATCAAAGGGATGTCCATCATTTGGGGAATGGCTGAACAAGTTGTGGTATATGAATGTAAGGGAATACTATTGTGCTATAAGAAACGATGAGCAGGAACACTTCATAGAAGCCTGGAAAGACTTAGATGAACTGATGCTGAGTGAAAGGAACAGAACCAGGAGAACTTTGTACACAGAAACAACCATAGATCCAATTCCAAAGTTCTTTCTCTGGATGTGGAATTGGATCTCAGATAGAAGCAGACCATTTTCTTTTGTATTGTGTTTTGTTTTGTTTTATGGTTTCTCCCATTCATTTTAATTCTTCTATGCAACATGCATTTAATAGGAATGTATGTGTAGAACCTATTTAAGATTGTATTCCATTTCGGATCTCGGGTGTGGGGGGAAGAAGAGCGTGGAAAAAAATCTAAGATACATGGAAGTGATTGTCAAACACTGAAAACAAATAAAACAATTCAGTTAAAAAAAAACAAACTAGAGAACCAAGACTGGAAGCCAGGTTTTAGACTCCAATAAGATTATTGATCTTCAAGGTCTCTCAGTGGTCGTTTACTCCAATCCCCTTACAAAGAGAAAATTGAGTCCCAGAAAGGTTAAGTGACTTTCCCAAGGTCATATGGGTAGTAAGTGGCAGAGCCAAAATTCCAATTCAGATCCTTTGACTGCACATTCAGAGTTTTGTTTTTTTTTTCATTGAAACATAATGCCTCCCTTCTTACAGTAGAAAATGTGTATTCATTACACAATGCTTAGCTGCTCTAACTGTTGTGCTCATCAAGACACAGATTCAAAAGAGCCAGATGATGATCAAAATCCAGTTATTTATTCACTACTGCCTATTTACTTTTGACTACTCATAATTTCTCAAAACTTTTATGTCCTCATTTTAGCAGCTTTGCTGTCAGAATTATGTTTTTCAATTGTAATGGCACTACAAGGTAAATAACTTTGAATTCTAGCCTAATCAAATATTAGTCTTATTTTCTCCTTTTAAGTCTTTACTGGAGCTAAATTTGTCCCTGAATTGAGAGAGGGGAGAAGTGGAGAGTGTAGAACCTTAGAAATTCAAACCCATCTGATGCAATCTTGATGAGTTCGCTCTAAACCTCATTGAATAACATTTTTTCAAATTTTTATCCTGACTTTTTTTTCACAGAATCCTCCCAAAAGAACTGATGCCACATCCAAAGATATGCTTCTATGGAAACTATGAGCATTTTAAGATCTATTTCAACCAGAGTTGCTCATGGTTCAAATCCCGAGAGAGGTGCTATCTCTCAGCAGTTGGGGATCTTCTGAGGGATGACTTATTAGCTAACCCTCACTCACATTAGATCCTTATTCAAACTCCACAGAACTGCTGTCGAATGCCAGTCCTATGGTGTGATGGATGAAGTGCAGATGGAATGTGTAAGAAAGGTCATGGCCTCTTTCCATTGCGTTGTGGCTGTTCTATTTCTATGCAAAAGGAAAAGAAAGGAAAAGATGCAGAAAATGGATAACTATTGCTGATGCAGAACCAATGTTAAACTAACAAACTCCTATAATAACTAACAGAACTTGTCAGGGGTGACTGTCTCATCATATCCCTCTCATGCCTTTCAGTGACGTTCAACCACACACATGCCACAAGCAATTTTAGTAGATAAAGAATGGGAGCAACTGATTGGCTTAATATGTATCTACTTATGTTGAGTGCGCGATTCTCCCCACACACACCTGACAGAAGGGAATTAGACATTTCAGGGTTCAATAACTGATCTGATTTGGTTACTTTTCATTCCTTTCTTTGACTAGATAAATGAGATAAATGATTGGATCCAATCCTGGAGATTGAGGAGGAGATGTGTTAGACACCCATAAAAGTATGTGCGTTCCTTTACATTGCCTTAGAAAGATTTAATAAGTTACCATGTGTAGCTCAGCTATTAAAAATAATAAAAAGAATTAGCCTCTTTAATTTGGGGCCATCGTAGCAGGCAAGTCAGAGCAAGGAAAGCCAACCAATTCAGATAAAACTCTTTTAATGACTGCTCACCTTTGTTGGTAATCTCTATTACTGCTTAAAATGACAGAAAAATGACATTATTTGTACCATGGTTTGTACATTTTATCTACACTGACATGACCTTATACTTAAACATATAATGAATACACCTGACAAGGCTAATCTTCTGAACAGATATTTAGGGAATTCAGTGGTATAAATCCTTTTTTTTAAAAGAATTAAGATAACTATGTAAATAGATGTCTTCACCCTTAGCATATGGAGCAGCTTTTAGGATCATTGATTAGAAAAGCAGGCTAAGCATCAGTGCCCTCCTCTCCCATTTTTTTCCTACATCCTCTAAGGTTTCTTTTTTGCTGGGCTAACTGAGCTTTTTAATCTTTTGAGTAGAGTTCATAGAATCAAGGTATATTTGGACTGGGAGAGACCTCTAAGATCCCTTTTCTCCAACCTTGGATGAACAGAAATACCCTATATTGTATCCTAAACAAATGTTCTTTCCATCTTTCCTTTAACACCTCCCGTAAGAGAATAGCAACTACTTCCTGATACTACTACTTACTTTCTGATAGGCTGCTCTCATTGTTAGTAGCTTGCTTTTTATATTGAACTAAAATCTGACTCTTAGCAATGCAATGGTTTATAATGAAGTTGACTAAGGAAAGAGAGACCAGAAAGATAGGAAAAGAACAGGGAAGGGAGGTCAGTGGAACAGGGAAATTTGAACGCCCTAAAAGGTCATGAGGCTTATCATTGACCTCAGTGGAATCAAGACTTGACCAACTAATTGTAACTCATCAAGCAAGTCCTAGCTACAGTCATAGTTAGCCTTTATGGCTAGCTGTTTCAGCACATCCTTTTAGTGATATTGCAAAGGAACTGTATGAAACCCCATGGTTCCAAAGAAACATGGCCTCTTCAAACCTGCTTGAACATAAACTTTTGTTGCTGTTTTTGGTTTCTTTTGGGTTTTCATTCATTTGTTTGGTTGGTTGGTTTTTGATTTTGTTATCTCCTAAGACCCAGTAAGATCTCACAATATTTAGGGATTTTTGAAAACCAACATTGCTATCTCCTAATTCTTAACTAATTCACTTTATTTCTAATGTAATATGTGTTGCCCCTGTAGTTAACATGTGTTTGTCCACATGGATTTGTCTAAATACAGTTGAAGGGAAGGGTATCTCAGGAATTTTGACCACCCTTCTCCAAGACTTTGATATCCCTTGAAGGATAGCCAGAGAAGGGACCACTAGGCAGACCACTCTTAGAAACGGAATAACAGACTAGAATTTTATCTGTTTGCCTCCCTATATATTGTCACTCTAAGGAAAATTTGTTTTTCTTATATTCAAGCTATGTTCCTGGTTTCTCTTCCTTAGAAAAGAAGGAATACCCCTAAACTTATAATCATGGAGTCTTGTTTCTTTCCCACCAGATTCTATTCTACAGATTATTACAAAATGGTGGAGTGACTAAATCAATTTATTCAAGCATTTGTAGCAAATAGAAATCTGCAAACTTAAGTGACTAACTAGCCTATGGCCAAAGAGCTAATCAATGTTTAAGGCAAAATATTAATTCAGATCTTCTAGACTCCCAATCCTAAACCCTATGCACTATACCATGTACCTTTCATGTTCTGGAACCCAGAAATTCAGAGAAAGAAACCCAGGAATAAGTGACAGTAACAGCCCATTCTTAAAAGGGGAATCTAAACAGTGTAGATAGCAGTCTAAGTAGCATTAGAACAGTAACAGTAATATTAAACAATAGCCTACGGGCAGAAGCATGGACAGCCTGTGTAGTAGCCCAGGAAACAGTTGGAAAGTAACTGAGGAAGTTATGTGCTGGGCCACAGCGAGTAATGTTAAGAAGGGCATAGGGGGTATGCGGCAACATGACAACTGCAAGAGTCTTATGGCAGGCAGGACCATAGCAGCCTGTTATTTGTTATACTGTTCTGAAGGCCCCATTCACTATGCTGCAAGTATCAGGGGGTAAAAATTATGCTCAGAGATGGATGTTGGTCCCCCAAATGCCTAGGTCATTTTCAGTCAGAGTTTAAAGGATGGATTGTTAGGGGCTCAGATGCTCTGAAACCAGTCCATTGCATTTTAAGTTAACAGGCCCACAGATTCATGGATATCACAGGCACTCCAGTCCAGATGAAGGAGAGAGCACTCTGAGGGAGACAAAAGTGACAGCATGATCTAGACAAATTGAACAACCATTTTAAAAATTATCTTCCCTTGGTCCCTAATGGAGTCAAATCAAGACCCTGACCCCAAGAGCCTCGAAAATAGCAGTATCCACAAAACCCCTAGACCTGCTTCCAGATGGTCCCTCCAGTCATTACTGAAGGAGGTACTTAATCTTCCTCAGTACCACCAGCACTGGCTGACCAACTGCCACCAAAGGATAGATAAGCAGAGGAAACCTGGAAATGGTAACAATCTCTTACCCCCTACTACCAGACAGCAATGCATTCATCTAAGTCTTCTCGGTCACTGTCTATGGAGGAAGTTCTTGTAGAGAGGGAGCCATTGATCCATACCAACTGCCAATAAGCTACCACCAACATAACAGTGAGCTCTGAGTTAACACACATAAGGCAATCGAATACCACCACTTTGACTAAAACCTTTCCTCAGAACCTAATACGGATGGACAAGGACTCAAACTCAAGAGACTTTGAAATAGCAATGTTCCAAGCCCTGACTTGCTGACATCCTGGGAAACAACCCTTATGTAGATGCAGTGTGACAGCCGTGCTCAAATGTGCAATAGACAGCTAATAAAAACCCAGAAAAGAAAGTTCTTGCCCATAAAGTTACTGGCACTGTGAAATGGTTCAACTTCAGAAACCGATACCATTTTATTGATAGAAATGACCCTAAAGAAGAGAAATTACCATAGACTTTACCACAATATCCAAAGGAAATGAAACTTTTCCATCTGACTTGTGGCTGAAACTTTTTGCTTCTGCCTTGTTAGGAGATGAGATACTTCAAAGCAGGGATTGTCTTTCTATTAGCACGCTCAATGCTTTACACATAGTATGGGTCTAAGGAAAGCTTCATTCATTCATGGATTGACCTAAAACTTCAGAGTAGAATGTTCTCTTGAGGCTGAACTTGGGGCTTTGCTTGTGGCTGCTTTTACTTGGGAGTTACTGAGCACATCTTGATAGAAGGCTAAGGAAAGCTCTATCCCCTTTAGACTCTGCTTAGCAAAAGTAACTATTTACTTAAACTCTCAGATTGTATCATCCTATATTCCAGTCAAAGAGAATCCTACTGTAGGAACACATAGGCACAGTCACTGAGGTGGTATTTTGGCAACAAAAAAAAGGCTGTTTGCACAATGTTGCTCTAGTGTGTGTATTATGTATGCAAGTGACCATGTTGAACATTTTTCACTTAAGTTCCCATTTGTGTAATGCAATATTTGAGAGAAGCATTCCATGCAAAAGCCTGGTCACAGGTAGATGGATTTTGAAGAGTGGCATTAATAAGCTGGATTATGTGCAGAGGAGGATGACGGAGATGATGAAGGGAACTCAAAACCATGCCCTACACTTTAATTCAACAAATATTTTTAAGCATCCAAGCCTAGTCAAGCACTGAATGAGGTACTAGAATTACAAAGGTGAAAATTGAAACAGAGTCATAAGCGGGGTTTGTTCTCTGCTAGGTATGTATATATCTCATAGTTTTGGGAAGGGAGAGAAGGCAACACTGAGAGCATGGTGCTGGAGCTCAGTTTTGAAGGAAGGAAGGATCCTTTTTTCTTTTAATTAATTTATTTATTTAACTTTTTACATTCATTTTCACAAAATTTTGGGTTCCAAATTTTCTCCCCATTTATCCCCTCCCCCCACCCCAATACACCAAGCTTTCTAATTTTCCCTATCACCAATCTGCGCTCTCTTCTATCATCCCTCCCTTCTCTTGTCCCCATCTTCTCTTTTGTCCTGTAGGGCCAGATGACTTTCTATTCCCCATCAACTGTATTTCTTATTTCCTAGTAGCAGGAACAATACTCAACAGTTGTTCCTAAAACTTTGAGTTCCAAATTCTCCCCATCCCTCCCTCCCCACCTTCCCTTTGGGAAGGCAGGCAATTCAATATAGGCCCTATCTGTGTAGTTTTGCAAATGACTTCTATAATAGTCGTGTTGTGTAAGACTAACTGAATTACCCTCCATCTTATCCGGCCCCTCATTGTTTCTATTCTGTCTTTTGATCCTGTCCCTCCCCGAGTGCTGACTTCAAATTGCTCCCTCCTCCCATTGCCCTCCCTACCATCATCCCCACCCCCTTGCTTATCTCCTTCTCCCCCACTTTCCTGTACTGTAAGATAGGTTTTCATACCGAAATGAGTGTGTATTTTACTCCTTCCTTTAGTCGAATGTGATGAGGGTAAACTTCATATTTTTTTCTCAGCTCTCCTCTTTTTCCCTCCACTAAAAAGTTTCCTGCTTGCCTCTTGGATGAGATATAATTAACCCCATTCCATTTCACCCTCTTTCCTCCCACTACATTTCTCTCTCACCATTTACCTTAATTTCTTTGAAGATATGGTCCCATCCTATTCAATTCACTCTGTGCTCTCTGTCTCTGTGTGTGCATGCTTGTGTGTATGTGTGCATGCACACATGTACATGTGCGTGTGTGTGTGTATGTGTGTGTGTGTACATCCATGTGTGGTCCCACCAACTACCAGATACTGAAAAGTTTTAAGAGTTACAAATATTGTCTTTCCATGTAGGAATGTAAACAGTTCACCTTTGGTAAGTCCCTTATGACCTCCCTTTGCTGTTTACTATTTCATGCTTCTTCTCATTCTTGTGTTTGAAAGTCAAATTTTCTTTTCAGCTATGGTCTTTTCATCAAGAATGCTTGAAAGTCCTCTGTTTCATTGAAAGACCACATTTTCCCCTGAAGTATTATACTCAGTTTTGCTGGGTAGGTGATTCTTGGTTTGAGTCCTAGTTCCTTTGACTTCTGGAATATCCTATTCCACGCCCTTCACTCTCTTAATGTAGAAGCTGCTAGATCTTGAGTTATCCTGATTGTATTTCCACAATACTGGAATTGTTTCTTTCTAGCTGCTTGCAATATTTTCTCCTTGACCTGGGAATTCTGGAATTTGGCCACAACGTTCCTAGGAGATTCTCTTTTTGGATCTCTTTCAGGCGGTGATTGATGGATTCCTTCAATACTGATTTTGGCCTTTGATTCTAGAATCTCAGGGCAGTTTTCCTTGATAATTTCATGGAAGATGATATCTAGGCTATTTTTTTGATCATGGGTTTCAGGTAGTCCCATAATTTTTAAATTGTCTCTCCTGGATCTATTTTTCAGGTCAGTTGTTTTTCCCATGAGATATTTCACATTCTCTTCCATTTTTTCACTCTTTTGGTTTTGTTTTATGATTTCTTGGTTTCTCAGAAAGTCATTAGACTCCATCTGTTCCATTGTAATCTTGAGAGAACTTTTCTTCAGTGAGCTTTTGAACCTCGTTTTCCATTTGACTAATTTTCCTTTTGAAAGCATTGTTCTCCTCATTAGCTTTTTGAACCTCTTTTGCCAATTGAGTGAGCCTATTTTTCAAGGTGTTATTTTCTTCAGCATTTTTTTGGGTCTCCTTTAGTAGGGTATTGACCTGTTTTTCATGCTTTCCTTGCATCTCTCTCATTTCTCTTCCCAGTTTTTCCTCCACCTGTCTAACTTGATTTTCAAAATCCTTTTTGAGCTCTTCCATGGCCTGAGCCCACCTCGGATGTCTGGGATAGAGAGGCCGCGACCTCGATGTCTTTCTCTGATGGCAAGCATTGTACTTCATCATCAGAAGTGAAGGGGGGAAGGAACACCTCTTCCCCAATAAAGTAGCTCTGTATGGTCTTATTCTGCTTCTTTTTTCTGGGCGTTTTCCCAGCCAGTTACTTGACTTCTGAGATTCCTCTCCACCCCTGCCTAGAACTGCCCAGCTAGTGCTTGGGGTCTGAGATTCAAATGCTGCTTCCCAGTGTCAGGGCTTTCCTGCTGTGGGAGTGGCTGCTATTCAATGTGAGCTTAAGTTCTGGTGCTCAGGTGGGGGCAGAGCCGCCTCCCAGACTCAGTTCTCTCAGAGGCTTTATGCAGAGACCTTCAGTGATGGAGTGGGTGGGGACAGGGCCGCCTCCCAGGCTCAGCTCCCTCAGGGGGTTTATGCAGAGACCTGAACTTCTGCCTGCTGCTGCCTCTGCAGCTCCCTCTGCTGCTTCCTCCCAAGGGGGCCCGAGTCATGGAGACACTCCCGCTCCCCTCTTGGCCAGCTCAGACATCTCTCTTACTGACCTGTAGTGTGTGTGGGCGGAGGGACCTTCATGGCCGCTGGAGATTCTGTCCCTGAAGCCTGCTGGGATATGCTCCTCTGGGGCCACAGCCAGGGCAGCACAGGAGTGGGCTCCGCTTTCCAGGGTGTGACGGACCCTGGGGATGGCTCTCCAGGGCTCTCTGGAACGGAAATCTTTTCCACTGTGTTTCTGCGTGCCTTGCAGTGATCCAGAATTTGTGGGGAGTTCTTCTTGCAGGAAATATATGGGCTGTGGATTCAGAGCTAGCATACGTGAGTCTTTCTATACCGCAATCTTGGCTCCACCCCCTCAAGGTAAGGATCCTTAGAAAATAAAATGAGAGAGTGCATTCTAGAAATAGGGAATGGCTTGTGTAATTCAGGTACATGAGAGCTGGAATGTCAAAGTTTGGGAAACAGCCAAAAATTTAGTTTGCCTGGAACTTGAAATGTATAAAAGGAAATGGGAGGAGGAAAGAAATATTTATGAAATGCCTAAAGTATTTAACAGGTTACAAATATTACCTCATTTGATATTTATTTTTTTCCTTTTCAAAAAAATTTATATATTTTTAGTTTTCAATATTCATTTCCACAAGATTTTGAGTTTCAATTTTCTCCCCATCTCTACCTTCCCCCTCCCCCAAACACTTTGCATTCTGATCACCCTTTCCTCAAATCTGCCCTCCCTTCTATCACACCCCTCCCTTCCCTTATCCCCATCTTCTCTCTTTTCTTGTAGGGCAAGATAGATTTCTATACTCCATTACCTGTATTGCTTATTTTCCAGTTGCACGCAAAAACATTTCTCAACATTTGTTTCTAAAGCTTTGAGTCTGACTTCTCTCCCTTCCTCCCTCTGCACCCATCCCCACTGAGAAGGCAAGTAATTCAATATAGGCTATAAATGTGTAGTTTTGTTAAAGATTTCCATAACAGTCATGTTGTGACAAACTAACTATATTCCCTCCATCTTATCCTGCTCCCCATTTATTCTATTCTCTCTTTAGACCTTGTCCCTCTCCTAAAGTGTTTGCTTCTAATTACTCCCTCTTCCCATTTGCCCTCCCTTCTATCATCCCCTCATCCCACTTATCCCCTTCTCCCCTACTTTACTGTAGTGTAAGATAGATTTTCTATACCAAATTGTGTGTGCATGTTACTACCTCCTTAAGGCAAATGTGATAAGAGTAAGCTTCACTTTTTTTCCTCTCAATGCCTTCCTTTTCTCCTCCACTGAAAAAGCTTTTTCTTGTCTCATTTATGAGAGATAATTTGCCACATTCCATTTCTCTGTTTCTCTTCCCAACATATTCCTCTCTCACACCTTAATTTTATTTTTTAGATATCATCCCTTCCTATTCAACTCACCCTGTGCCCTCTGTCTATATGTGTATGTGTGTGTATTTAATCCCTTCAACTACCCAAATAGTGAGAAAAGTTTCAAGAGTTAAAAATATTATCTTTCCATGTAAGAATGTGAACAGTTCAACTTTAGTAAGTCTCTTATAATTTCTCATGCTTCTCTTTATTCTTGTATTTGAAAGTCAAATTTTCCATTCAGCTCTGGTCTTTTCATCAAAAATGCTTGAAACTCCTCTATTTCACGGAAGGACCATTTTTCCTCCTGAAGTATTATGCTCAGTTTTGCTGGGTAGATGATTCTTGGTTTTAATCCTACTTCCTTTGACTTCTGAAATATCATATTCCAAGCCCTTCAATCCCTTAATGTAGAAGCTGCTAGACCTTGTATTATTCTGATTGTGCTTCCACAGTACTCCAATTGTTTCATTCTGACTTCTTGCAATATTTTCTCCTTGATCTGAGAACTCTGGAATTTTTCTACAATATTCCTAGGAGTTTTTCTTTTTTGATCCCTTTCAGGAGGTAATTGGTGGATTCTTTTAATATTTATTTAACCCTCTGGTTCCAGAAAATCAGGGCAGTTTTCCTTGATAATTTCATGGATGAAGATGTCTAGCCTGTTTTTTTTTTGTTTTGTTTTGTTTTGTTTTTTGATCATGGCTTTCAGGTAGTCTCATAATTTTTGAATTGTCTCACCTGGATCTATTTTCCAGGTCAGTTGTATTTCCAATAAGGTATTGCACATTGTCTTCTATTTTTTCATTCTTTTGGTTTTGTTTTGTAATTTCTTGGTTTCTCATTAGCTTCCATCTGCTCAATTCTAATTTTTAAAGAACTATTTTCTTCAGTGAGTTTTTGAATCTCCTCTTCCATTTGGCTAACTCTGCTTTTTAAAGCATTCTTCTCCTCATTGACTCTTTGGACTTCTTTTGCCAATTTAGTTAGCCTATTTTTAAAGGTGTTATTTTCTTCACCATTTTTTGGGGGTCTCCTTTAGCAAGCTGTTGACTTGCTTTTCATGATTTTCTTGCATTACCTTCATTTCTCTTTCCAATTTTTCCTCCACCTCTTTTATTTGATTTTCAAAATCCTTTTAGAGCTCTTCCATGACCTGAGACCATAGCAGATTTATTTAGGAGGTTTCAAATGCAAAAACCTTGACTTTTCCGTCTTCCTCTGATGGTATATATTGCTCTTCCTCATCCAAAAGGATGGAAGAAAATACTTGTTCACTAAGAAACTAACCTTCTATGTTCTTATTTTTTCCTTTTTTGGGCCTTTTTTTTCCATCCAGTTACTTGACTTTTGAGTCCTTTGTCAAGAGGGGAGTATACTATAGGGACCTACAAGCTCTTAGTTCCTCCCATGTGGCACAATCAAGGGAGAGGAGTTTACTCCTCTCTTGGCCTGCTCTCTGGTCTGAAAGCAATCACAAGCATTCTTCTGCCCAAGATCTGCGAGTAGAATTCCCTCTCCACAACAGCTTTTAATTCCAAACCAGTGTTCCTTGCCACCCCAGGACCACCACTCAGAGCTGAGATCTAGATCAACCTCTCAATTCCCCCAGGGTCTTTAGGCCAAGAGCTCCAAAAATGCTGCTGCTGCTGCCTGGGGCCATGGCTGAGGAGGACCCTTCTCCCTTCTTACCCAGGAGAAAGAGCTTTCTCACTGACTTTTGAAGTTTGCTCTGGCATTTGTGAGTTGAGTCATCTGGGAACTACAGCTGCTGCTGGTGGTGCCCTGAAGCCTGCTCTGGTCCTATCCATGCTGCGCTGTGTGATCAAGGCTGGGTTACAGTCTGCTCTGAGCCCAGTGTGATAGACCTTTCCTGTCACCTTTCTAGATTGGCTTGGGCTGGAAATCTCTTTTACTCTGTTGTTTTGTGGCTTCTGCTGCTCTAGAATTTGTTTAGTCATTTTTACAGGTATTTTATGGGCTGTTGAGAGAGAGCTTCTACAGAGCCATCTTTCTACTCTGCCATCTTAGCTCTGCCTCTCTCATTTGTTACTTAAAACAACCCTGTGAGGTACCTCCACATAACAGTTGAAACTGAGTTGAAACTGAGGCAGACAGAGGTGAAGGGACTTGACTAAGGTCACATAGTTACCAAGTATCTGAGGGTGAATTTAAACTCAAGTCTTCCTGATTCTAGGCCCAGTGCTGTTCCTATTGGCCCAGCTAGATATCTCTGTAGCATGAAATAAACCTGCAAAGTTGGAATCAGACAAGGGAAGATCTTAATCATGAAGTATTTTTAACCCAGAGACAATAGAGAAACACTGGAGATTTTTGAGTCTTGGAGTGATGTGCTTAGAACTGTGTCCTGGAGATATCATTTTGATAACTACGTGGTGGGTGGTTTTGAGACAAGGAGAGGTGGGGTATAGGAATGTCAATATGAAGGTTATGACAATAATCTAGGTAAGAGGTGATGAAGGCTAGAACTAGTGAAGTAGCTATATCTATAGGGAGAAGGAAACAAATTGAGAGATGTTGTAGAGAGAAAACCAATAAGACTTGATGACCTATTATATGTATGTGAAAGGGGAAATGCATCAGTTAAGGATAACCACAAAGTTACAAACCTGGGTGACTGGGATGATGGTGGTACCTCAATAGAATAAAGAAATGTTTCAGTGAAAGATTATATAGTATGGTAGAGTATAAAGAGAACTGACTAAAAAGTAAAAGAACCTGTGTTCTAATCCCACACTCCATGATCACCACCAGTGAAATCTTACGTATACCACTGAAAGGCCTTGAGGTTCAATTTCTGAATCTATAAAATTAAGAGATCATAGTAAATTCCATCCATTATTAAGCATGTATTTGGTGTCTACTATGTGCTATAACTGGATATAAAAGAAAGGCAAAAGATGCCATTCATGTCCTCAAGGACCTCACTAATACAGAGGTGACAGAGAGACAACTATATACATGTATACACACACACACACACACACACACACAAGAGAGAGAGATAGAGTGCAAAATGAAGTTCACCTGAAAGGTCCTTGAAGTCAATATCTATGGTGTCATGACTGATTAAAAGAACTATGGATGATTATCTGGGAGGGATATGTTGGTGCTTCAATATAGGTGTCATCCTCTCTCTCTCTCTCTCTCCCTCTCTCTCTCTCTCTCTCTCTCTCTCTCTCTCTCTCTCTCTCTCTCTCTCATCTCCCATATCCAATTTGTTGCTAAGAAAGGCTTATTAATTTCACCTTTACAATATGTCTCTAATATATGTGGAGAAAGAAGGGCATTCCATGACCAGGACTTCAGAATATGGAGGCAAACAAGCTAAAACCGAAAATTTTAGACTGTGTTGTTCTTTGGGATTTTGCAGAATGTTGAAATTCTAGGTCTCCAAAGAGAATAAGCCAAAACTCATTTCTGAAGAAGAAAATCAGGGAGATGTTTTAGTGCCAGATCAAAATAATAGAAGGGAGGGAGTGGTACAAAACCAACCATTTGGATCAACCTGTCTCCTGAAAACCGCTAGAATTCTCCTATGTCTCTTCTTGTTCTAATATTTGATTACAAGGTCTACTCATAGAATCTCAGAAGTGGAAGGTACTTCTAGTGTCACTTAGTCCCACCTGTACCTGACTAAGGAACCTTTCTCTAACAAACACAAGAAGTAGTCTTCCAACTTTTCCTCAGAAACTAACAATGAGAGGGAACTCATTACAGCAAACAAGGAAGTTCGTTTCATGTTCAGTCAATGATAGCATTGAGAATTGTCCTTACATAAAGCATCCTAAATCTGCCTCTCACAAACTTCCTCCCATGGGCCCCAATTCTCTTTTCTGGGGACAAGAAGAAAATGGACAAATCCCATGGATCTTTCCTAAGAAAAACCTCTAAAAACTTGAAAACAGTCACCAAATCTTTCACCTACTTAGAACCCCTCTCCTCAAGCTTTTCCCTTCTAAACTACACCTGTTGAGTAGTTTTATCTAATACTTGCCTGAAATGATCTAGAATTTTCATTTTCCTAATCATTTGTCATTTTAATAGTTAAGCTCCTCACATCATCATCATTTTATAGATAAGAGACTGAAATCCAATCTGAGATGATTTGCCCAAGTTCACAACAATTGCTGGCAGACATAGAGGTAAGACCCTTTTGTCCCAATTCACCAAGTTCAGTATTCTTTTGTCTATACCATATTCTCTCACTTCAATTCTATTTGACAAATATTTATTAAGCACATGTTATGTACATCACAATATGCTAGATACAGAAAACACAGATAGTAGAGGAAAGAGTCCCTGCTCTCAAAGACTTACATTCTACATGGCACAAAGAATGAAAGATTGTAATATAACATGTAAGCAAATACAATAGTGCACATAAAGTAATTGAGATACAAAAAACTGAAATTAGGAAAGGCCCCTATAAGAGGTAATGCCTGAACTTTGTTTGGATGATGATAAAAATGACAACATATTCATCTAAAGCAGGGAGGTTTGTCTTAGATTTTTACTAGCATATTTTTTAGTTCAATAAATTAATTACTTGAGTAGCCGAGAGAGAGAGAGAGAGAGAGAGAGAGAGAGAGAGAGAGAGAAATACAGAGAGACAGAGACAGACAGAGACAGAGACAGAGAGACAGAGAGATGTATATATACAAACTGTCTTGGGCTATTAACAACCATTGACCTCCCAGAAATTAATCTCATTTTCTACCTCCATGTCATTGGACACCTTTTCTTTTAGCAGAAAGACTGGTTTGATTTGGAAGTTATTACTCTTTGGAGGACTGAAGCCTACTCCAAGATGACAACGTTTGCTTTTCCTTTGACGTGTGATAGCTAGAATGATTTCCCCATCTGCGTTTTTTTTTTCACTTCTTAAGACAGAGACCTAGGTTCCATAATGGAAATATGGCTCATTAATCAACTCTATTATTTAGGGAGAGTAATGAACATTTTGCTGTTTGACATCTGGTAGTGATTTACAGTAACAGGAATGCTCAGTTTACAAAAGTGCGTATGCTTGATGTGATTTGGGAGGGTGAAGGGATAAGGGGCCATTTTAAATTTTCCAATTGCTTTTCTTGGCCCCCAAAGAAGACTATCAGGGTACTGTTAGGTATTAAACTGCTTGTTGATTTACAAATAACTGGCTTAGAGAAAAATGCAGTATGAACTATGTAATGTATAAAATCTGTTGTTTATGTAGATCTGTGTCTGGCTCAATACCAGTTGCTAGTGAGTGATATCTAAACATAAAATAATCTCTACATAAACTGTGGGTTTGTAAAAAATGTAAGCACTTCGTGTGTGTGTGTGTGTGTGTGTTTATGTGTGTGTAGTCAGCAAGAAGGTATTTGATATTTACTAAAATAAATTATTAGTGCAGGGTTGATTCTGCACACAAGATTGTTGTACCTAGGTCAGTTGTGGAGCTGGGCTCTTACCAAAGAAAGCTAACCACATAGAATCCAGAATCTCAATATCTGATCCATGGCATAAAGTGAAATTTATCATTTACTTCAAGTTGACTTTGCTACTGTGTAAGGAGACCTTTAATGAATACATCATCATTAACAGCTTTGTATCCCACCCCTGAGCCATTAAAGCACAATCAGTAAATAGCTTCGTGGATGTATTGCCTTACAAATAACATTGATGCTACGATAATGATTAAAGTTTTTTGTTTTTTTTTTTTAACCACTAGCTGGCGGCTGAAAGAAAAATGAGATTAGTAAAGTTTTTCAAATCATGAGAATTAAACATTAATAGCTGGTTGTTTAGATTTGAATCATAGGATTCTTTGCACTGTTATAGATTAAGAAATTGGCATTTTGTCTATTATAATAAATTCCATATGTAACAAATGGAAGAAGAAACTGTTTTATCCAGGCAGATGTCATGATTTCTATTAGGCTATGTCCCCTTCATACTGATAAAAGTGTCTCCTAAAGAATCTTGGTACCTAAATAGTGAGGGTTGCATGTACGGTGAAAATTATGATGACCGCAGTCTTAGGATGGAAGATGGAGACTAGGATATGAAAAAATGTAAAATCAGAAATCTGATTTTAGAGCACCTGGGGCTTTGACTAGGACTTCTATCCATAGAGTTGTAACTTATCTGTGAAGTAGCATTTAGCATGATGTCCTTGATCTTCCTGATTCTCCGTTGGTTCAAATCACATAACAACTATCCCTTACCCAGCACTACATTACCACTTCCAGAGTTTCTTTTTCCAGTTTTCTTCATCTCCCTATTCCCTGTCATAACCTTCCCCTAAATTTTAACAAGACTCTCTAGGAAACTTTCCACATCCTCTCTCAGAATTATTGGACTTTGCGTTAACGATTCCATTTACCTATCCTCCCTTTATACACTCAGGTCTGAGGCTTCTCAATGCCTAATATGTATTAGCAAGGGGATAAACTCCATAGTAGAATAAAAAAAGTACGGGGTCAATAGGTTCAAATAACTTTTGCCATTTTAGACAAGTGAAGCCCAACATTATTTTAAATAATTACCAAATAAAACACAGTGGGGGAATAAAAGACATGGCATTTATAGATAGTTTTAAGGAAAAAAAGAGACTGATGGAGATGGCTTAAGATTGAACCCTGCCCACATGGACCCCTTAAACAGATTTCTTAGCCCCTGGAGGAGTTATAAGAGTTAGGAGATTTGATGCAGGCAAAGACTTTAGACATCAACATCTTCATCACTTCCTTGATGCCTTGAAAGGTGGGCTAATACGTTAGTGCAAAAACTTGGATTTGAACCTATCTTTTGATCACTAGCTCAATACATCACAGCTTCTCTTGTCCATGTCTTCACAAAGGTGGAAATGCAAGTCAAAGGAACTCTAGAAATGGTTTATACCAACCCACAACTACCTTCTGGCTAAATATGTGTTTTCTATCCTGTAGACACAGCTCTAATAACCTGTATATTTACATTTTTGGTTGTCATGATCCAAACATCTCTAATTCCAAGCGGATAATGAGCATTTCAAACTAAAACTAGACTAGCATGGGTAATCTTGAGTATAATACTCTTTAACTGTGTTGTTAAGGCACAAAACAACATAGAAGCTTAAACAGTAAGACTTGAAGAAACTATAAACTCTCATGTAAACATTTCACATTTATAGGAGAGTTTATAGTTCTTCAAATCTTACATAAAGTTCAAATAAAAGGTATCCTGATTAAAGACAAGATTCTTTTTTCTAAATACTCCTCTTTGAAGATGGCATTGAACTAATTATATGTAGCACAGCAAAGCCTCTTTACTGAAATCTACAACAATGGGAAAGAGATGTGTCTAAGCATCACTCAGTGAAAATAAAGTGAATGGAAAGTTTGCACTGCCCAGGTTATTGGGTCAAACAGGAAATTTGTAGACCTTTCAATTAACACATCAAGACAGATCTCTTTGACAGAAGTTCTCAAATGATCTAGCTAATCATGCCTCAGAATGATATGAGTTGAGGTGGATTGGACTGGTTCATATTTCCAACTGTAGCTTTCTTTTGGTGATCCATACTGCTCTGAACTGACTCATCCTTGCCATCCTTTGGAACCAGCTCAGAACAATTTCAAACGTCCCTTTGATTAATATCAGGATTACTTGTCTGTATCGTAATACGTCTTCAAGTCATAGAACACTACAGTTTTGAAAGGATCAAATTTGCAGATGATTAGATTTAACAGGAATTTGCAACGCATCAGAACCTATGCTAGGTGATGATGATACAAAGATAAAAATAAAACAATTCCTGTCCTCCTTAGAACCACCATCTACACTTGTAGTAGTAGAACCTGGGTCTGATATGAAGGGTCATTTTTTAACAATAGAAGAGATGCCCAGAAGGGATAACAGAAGAGATGGCTAAATGAAAATAGGAAAAGGATAAGACAAAGAGTAGGCACCAATAACCTGCAGCACATTATCAATGATTACTTGTCTATGAGAACAGAGGCAAGTTATAAAAACATTATTGTGGATACAAAAGACTATAAAAGGGGGCAGGCCAATTATGTAACCAGGGTAAGAAATAATGAAGTGGCACATTGGATGGTGTAAAATATTAACAGAATGAAAATACAGCCTCTCCCCTACATTTTGTCTAGATTCCTTTTGGGGGTACACAAACCACACCTCAAATATGGTGGCAATCATAACAGGGCAAGAAGGAATGCAGAGACTGAAATTTGCATTCATGAGGACTTCTTGTGCCAATGAAATCCCAAAGCACTCAAATTATTTTTCAAAGTGTTTTTATATGCATGATTTCATTCAATGTCCATTTTTTATTCAGCATAGTCAGCCAAAAATTATCATTTAGGAAAGCTCCTTTCCCCCCACTTTCAATTAAAGGGATAATGTTGATGAAAGTAAGACAAGTATTGTCTAAATTACCTGGGTATTTTTGGTTAAATATGCTTAGTGGCCTAAGTAAAACTGGCACTTTTTCATGCTAGGGGAGATCTAAATGGACTTTGAACCTAACATAGCATGGTTTTCTAAATGCTTCAGTTCTAAATCTGGAATTAGTTAAAATCCTTATACAGTATTTGTTCATGAAATAGTGTTTCTTTTTTTTCTTTTTTTAAACTTTTTTGGTCAAGATTCTAACTGAGAGAAAGCCAGATAGAATATCGGAGAGTCAGTCCCATTGTCAATGATTTATTTCTTGGGTAGTTAGGCAAACACTAAGTGCAAAAAGTAGATGGGGAGTCTCTTGTTAAAAAGACCCACTTCAACATTAAGTTTAGTCTTATAAAAAAAATTAAGTTAAATTAGATCATTTGAAACCTCATAGGTCACCAGTTCTTTATTCTCAGAGAGATAGTACAAGCCCCAAAGTAGCACACAAGATTAAGACACAAATAATGCTAGTTATTATCATTAGCATAATTGTGTTTCCAAGAGAAAGAGTAGATGACAGCATGGCATGGCAAAAAGATGTCTAACCTTCAAGCTGGGAAGATTTAGGTTCAAATTTGGCCAGTCTAATATTAGCTATGCAACCATGGGAAGTCATTTAATCTCTCAGTGCCCAAAGCAACAATATGCAACTATAATTGCAGACAAGTTTCTAATCTCCATGACTAGAGGTAGTTCCCATTGTGGGAATTTTTTATAACAATAAAATCAGGTGTCCTGACCAAAATAATATTAATGAGAGGCAGATAGAGTGTCTATATTCTGAGACCATCTCTGAAGTCCCACAGTTTTGTGATTGATATAATGAGGTCATTTTTCTGTATTCATAATTTGTCAGTATACTGCTAGAAGGAAAGGACATAATTATTCTCCCTGACTGGAATAAGCAATGACTCTTTGGCTTTATATATGTTCTTTTTGTGCCATATCTTGGAGCAGAAGGAAGACAAAGCCAGTAGCACCCGTTGTAGACTATTCCCCAAAGATTTCCTACTTTAAAATCCTTATCTAGGGCTAGCCCTAGATGAAAGTATTAACTAAGATGACATTTTTTTCTTTTCCCTACTGTACTCTTCTAATTCTTAAACCCACCAACCCGCAAACATCAAATGGAATTTTAGATGATGGAAAGGCCAGCATTGAGTATTGGATGGGGAGATGGAGTCCTACTGATGCCATTTGCTTCCTGTCCCTTGGGCTACCCACTATGTACCTTGCCAATGCATGATGGCAGTCTAGGCCTAACTATTTTAAAATAGAATAAGATAATGAATGAGACAACGCATTCTGAGACAAATAGAAGATAGGTTTTTTACATTTCATGGCCAGAGGACTGATTTTTTTCATGTTATCACAATGGAAGTCCTAAAATAGCATCCTGAAGGGAACATCTGACAGGCCATGATTATTTTCCCTGTATATTAACCAGCATTGAGATAAAGCATTAGACTACCTCTTGAGGGGTCAAGCCTATGGAATGGAATGAAGAAAGGAGAGAAGTTAAGGGGCAAAAGGGAAAAGAGGAATAGGAAGGGAAAGGAGAAGCTGCATTTCAACACTTTTATCTAATTACAAAAAAACAAACAAATGAAACAATCATTTTATTCACCTGGGTAAACAGTCCATTGAATATTAATCATAATAAAAAAAACAACAGAATACCCACTTGTCCTGGGACCACTTCAATTTGAACTCACAATGGGAACATATCATGGGAAGAATGAGAAAAATAATTTGTATTTTAATTTATATAATGCTTTAAATCCCCTCCCCCAATTAGATTTTGAACTCCCTGAGGGCAGGGTCATGTTTTTGGTTTTCTTTGTATCCCCAGTAATTAATACACTACCTGACACATAACAAATACTTATACCTGTTGGTTGACTAACGAGTACATTATTTCATTTGAACTCCAGGATGACCCAGAAAGATAAGGAAACTGAGAATGTAGAGGCTAAATGAATTGCTCATGATCAGATCTAGCAAATGTGGAAGTTAGCAGTGGCACATGAGTTCTCCTTCCTGCCTCCAAGTACAGCAATGTATAATACGCCATCAGACTCCATGACACTTATATCATCTCTGTGGGTCTGACCATTACCTTTGGAAGGTCAGAGTGGCATAAATGGTAAGGCAAGTTTAAGTGATGATAGAGGGAGACAAAAAGAGACAGGAGGAATGAAAGGGGAGAAGGGAAAAGAAAGGCTTTACCATATGTGATCGAGAGTAGAGACCTAGGAACATTTGCTTTTGGTGTTCTCTGATGTTTTGTGTATGTGTGTGGTCCCACTTCATCCCATTTCTTCCTTATCTGTGGATCAATTTCTAAATTGTTCCAAGAAAGCCATAAAATGAAAACTTGTCAGTGAAGAAAAATGGTCAGTTGAAGTTCTGAGAGCTTTTATTTGAGTCAGGTTGATGGTAAAGGTTTAATGTGAAGAATATTTCCCACAGTGGAGAATAGTAAAGTGTCATCTTCAAGCTGAGTACTGTGCTGTGGATGAGTCCCACAGAGGAGCAGGAGAGACTATGATAACTCAAGTAAAGACTTAGAATTATAAACTGTATGTTCCACATGCCCCTCTAGCGTGCTGAGGCTGAATCGTTAAGTCTTCGTTCAATTAAAAATGAGCCAGTGATACTGATTCAATCGACCCAAGCCCTCCTGGCAGATCTCTCAGTTGTAAGTTTGACGAAGGTTATAGGTTGTCTAATCATCCCATTTTTGGTGATAATAATGGCAATGGGTGGCATTTGCAACACTTAAGGTGTACAAATGGATTCAGTATGATACAGTGAATAGAGTATAGACAAATGAATGAAATTATAAAAAGTGGAAAAGCATTTATAGAATATTTCCTATGTGCCAATCATTGTGCTGAAGATACAAATACAGAAGGCAGTACCTGGTCTCAAGGAACTCCCATTTTAATTGGGTAAAATAACATATAATGGAGGGTACTAAGCCTATAGGAAACAAACCCATACATTTAATTGGGAATAATAACATACAGGTAAAATAACATACAGATCTGAAAGAAGTAACAGTGTTTTTGAGGAATGGTCAGTAAAGGCACAGCAGACTCTACCTAGGCAAGATAAACTGAAAGCTCACCTATCAGAGTCAAGGGTCTCAGAGGTGGGGTCAGAGTTGTGGGGGAGAAAACTGGGATTCAGGGAGTTTAGAGCTGGCCAGAAAGTACACTGAGTATGAAATCAGGGAGATTTCTGTTCAAATCCCACTTTTGACATAAACTTGCTATGGATCTACGGACCTGTTATATAAGACCATAGATTCAGAACTAGAAAAGATGTTAGTCAAACCCCATTTCCTTTTCTATTTTGATGGTATTGGTCAAATTAACCTCAATAAACATATTAATTAAAATATTTAAAAAATTATAATGAATTAATTATTTCATTAATGGATTATTTATGTATTATATAAATATAAATAAATATATTAATTAACATATTTAAACAATAACAAATTAAATACATTGAATAAAAATTAATTAAAGTAATTAATTGATATAATAACCTTAATAAAATAACCTTAAGCACTGTTAGTTTGAATGTACAATTAGAAAATAGATTCCACTTCACAGAAGAGGAAAATGCGGATCAGAGAAGTGTCCAACGTCACACCGGTGGTAATGACAGGTGCACCGTTCCACTGCAGCGTGGGGACTGTGGGGTATTCAGAGAGGACTAGCAGCTCTGGGTTAGGGCTTCTCACGTCCTTTTTAGGGCTGCTCATCCACTTTTGGGGTCTGCCTGATTTACCCAACACTCACCTGTAGCTCCAAGAAGGTGTCACATTCAAAGTGTCCACCCTCTAGTAAACCTATCTCACCAGACAGGCTAAACCAGGTTGAGGGTAACAGACAGGGCTCAAACTCGTGTTTGTCTGGACTTTTGCCTTGCCACTGAACTTTGATGACTCTGGAAGAGAGTGAGGCTGATGACTTTATATGCTCTGCCTTGCTTAAATCCAGTTCCTGAAGTCTGTGAATTGAAACCTATTAAAAAACACTCGAGAGATAAGAAATATAATTATTATAGTGATTGGAGGACAGGTCACAGACTTTCTCCTAAAATCAGACATTTCTAAAACATGAATGTGCCCTGTAATATTTTTCACTTCATGTTACAATTGTGAGTCTGTTGATATGAAAAAGAATGGTCCTCCAACTAAAAATCCCCTAGTTAGCCACTACATCCTTAGATACTGAGTCTGAAGGCTAAGGTTAAATTACCAAGAAGACCAGTCACCAGCTAAAAGGTAAATAGTAACTGATGAATGAAATTTAAAAAATTATATATAGGACAAGGGTAGGAATTGGAACTGTGAGTTTATTGGGATAGAGAACTCTTAGGCAAAAAGAAAGAAAACTATCACCCTCCACTACTGCAGGTCACAACCTTAAAGAGTTGTCTAGCCCTGTGAGGTAAAGAGACTTGTCCACAATCATATGATCAATTTTTATCTCAGGCACAACTTTATCTTAGGTCTTTCTTTCTGGAAGCTCAGCTCTTCACCCTCTTTAGCCATTCATATTATCCAATTTATAGTGGCACAGAATTTGACTTTAGGTGTACATTTTCTTAAATTGCTATAAATATCATTTCCAAAGCAGCTGTTAGGTAATATTGCTGATGTTGATCATTTAAAAAAAAAGAACAATATATGTGTGTATAGAAAGCAAACATATATACGTGTGTGTGTGTGTGTATAAGTGTTGCATATGCAGAGAGGCAGAGATAGAGGAGGAGGAGGAGGAGGAGGAGAAGAAGAAAGAGAAGAAGCAGAAAAATTGAGAAAGGAAAGAAGAGAGGAGAGGAGGGAGGGAGACAGAGGGAAAGGAGGAGAGAGATAGAGAGGGAGAGAGAGGGGATGCAGAGTGACAGATACAGAAAGAAAGACAGAGAGACAAAGAGAAACAGATGCAGAAAGACAGAGAGAGAGAGAGAGAGAGAGAGAGAGAGAGAGAGAGAGAGAGAGAGAAACTTAGGTGTGTCATTACGTAGGTCCTGTGTAGGACTAAGAGCTCAGTTCATCTTCAAGGACGACTCATCTTGTAGGATTTACTATATGAGTATATCTTGCTACTTGTTGGCAGTGATGGACCTTACTGAAATCTTAAACACCTTTTAAAGATTTCTTCTTGGAGCTTAAAAACTTAAAGTTAAAAAAATTGCAACAGAGAAGTGGTTGATTCCAGTGGGTTTTGCTTTAGATCATATCTATTTCTATTTCAGTATTCCAGTTTGACTGTAAAGATAATGTAATCAAATTCACTATGCACTGATGATGATGATGCTAATAACCCAATTAATATAGTGTTTCAATTGTTTAGGTGCTTTCTCCTACTGGTTTTGTTTTAGTTGACAACTTACTTTCTCTTTTTTAAAACTTAAAATTCTTTTCAATGACCAAACATTTTTTTCTCCCTCCCACCTATCTCCAACCAAAAGGAAGAGAGGAAGAGAGAGATAAAAGGAAAGAAGGAAGAAAGGTAGGAAGGAAAGGAAGGAGGGAGGCAGGAAGAGATGAAGAAAGAGAAAGGGAGGGTGGAGGGAAAGAAGCAAAATAAGAAATAAAAAGAAGGAAAATAAAATAAAGTTTTTTGAAACACTCATAATCAAGCAAAACAAATTCTCTCATTGACCAAAATATCCATGTCCCAAAAATGCATATTCCCTTTCTGTCAGGAGGTAGGCAGTATTCATCACCAGTCTACAAAACTCATGGTGGATCAGTGAATGCATAAGTCTTTCAAAGATGAACTGTTTCTCAAAGGTCCTGAGTATATACCCCATCCCTTTTCCCAAAAAAATATTTCACTACTATCTTTTTTATCAATTTCATATACATATATATATATATATATATATATATATATATATATATATATAATTATAGCCCCTACTCCCCAGCAGCTAAAACTTCATTTGAATTTACCTTTGAAGAGAATTCTGGCTCTCCATCTCTCTCTGATATCTAAGAGACACATTTTGTCAAAGTCTAGAGACTACAATAAATTCAGTTTTGTAATACAGAGGCACATGTGATTTTCAACTTTCACCTTAATTGGAAAGGCTAACTTCAAATTTCAATTAGCACTAATTATGCTATAAATACATCTGCATAAGTTATCATTTTCCTTTCCAAATACTTATTTCTATTTCTTTAGAAGAGAAAATTGAACAATGGAAAGAGAAATTCTGATAGTACATTTGTTGGAGATTGTCAGACTGAAACTGTGGCTTAAAAACCAAAGTAGGGAGATGAAATTCATGTAAAGGGAGGTTTGAGGCTTTGTGTGTGTATGTTTTTCAGGACTATTTGAATGACATTTTCTTGATTTCACAGTCAAACAAATAAAGATGACTTAACTGGTCCAACAGAAAAGAAAAGGGGAAACTAAAAGAAAACAAAACAAAATAAAACAAAAAAACTCCCCTGGGAAGGAAGGATTGGATAACAAAAGACTAGAAATTCTCATTTGTGTGTGTGTGTGTGTGTGTGTGTGTGCATACTCAAACATAAGTTGCATACCTTCTCCTTTGAGGATATTTGTGAAAAAAATAGCAGCATTATTTAAGGGGACAGTAATGGGATAATTACTAATAAGGAACAAATAAATGGTTACGAATATTCCTGGTTGATATGATATAAAAACAAATTGCATTTTTATACATGTCTAATTACATTAAAGGGAAAAAAGTTCATTACTTCTTTAATAGCATTCAGTTACATAATATTTAATTGATATACATATTAAGCACTACAATTTTGGAGCCTATAAATATTTCCTTTTTCCATACTTCCAGAAATCTGATTTATACCTGCCTACTGACCCCCATACATACAACCAAGCATCCTAGTGATTGAAAAAGCTCTTTCCAACATCAAAATGAGTATAAGCAACTACAGCAATCTTTTCTGAGATCCCATATTCCTTAACTTTTCTTTAACATTTGTTACCTTTTATGTCCCATTTCCATTGTCGTGAATTCCTTTCCTTCCTTGGCTTTTCTGACTCTGAACTATGATTCTGACCTTCCTCCTTGCTTTGTTTTTTCAACGTTACCTTTGCTATGGATGATTTGCCGGTTCTTTTTTTCCTCCCGTTTCTTAAAAAAGAGAATCTCCAAAGACTTTTCTTGTTCTTCTCTCTGTCTCCTTGTCTCTCTCTTTTACTTTTCTACTCTCTTCTTTCTCTCTTTTTGTCTCTGTCCCTGCCCATCTCTCTGTCTCTTTCTTCCTTCCTTTTACCCTCTATCTTTTTCTTTCTTTGCTGTAGGCACTTAGGTTTATAGATTTAAGGACTGGAAGATACCTTGCAGTTCACCCAGTTGAGCCTCCTCATTGTACAGATGAATAATATTCTATATTTGATCACTCACCAAATGACATAGATATTTCTTTTGCAATGTTTCTTGGATTTGTCTCTTGTTCGGCATTCTCACTACCATCAACCTAATTTGAAGTAGCTCATACTTGGGCTGCTGATTGATCAACCAACTTCAACTTCTACCCTTGTGTTCCACTTATAATCCTACTGCTAGAGTAAATTTCCAAAAACATGCTGTTCTCATTATCAATAAACTATAGAAGTTTAGTCAAAATGACATCAGGGAGGGGAAGAACTGGGGGAAAGGGGATGTAAATTTCATCAGTATGGAGAGTTGCCATTTTGGGGACTCTTTCCACCAATGCAAATGCTGAATCAAAAATCTGAATGTGACACAGTATCAGAGACATGATAGGGTCCTGAGACATAAAGTGATAAAACCAAATAGTATATGTTAGAAGCAGGACTTAGACCAAGGTCTTCCAAATATTCTGTCGACTATAATATGCCTATAGGATATGTAGTTCTCTCTAATTATTACAGTCAATAACCATTCATTAAATGACTATGATGTACCATTCTTTATGATAGGTGCTGGAAATACAAAGACGAAAATTTAAAAAAAAAAATTCTTCCCTTCAGGAGATTGTAATAAGATGATATAAACAACGGAAGGGCAAAGACTGAGCTTCATGTTTTTCTTATATTCCCCTTTGCTCCTAACACACAGTGGTTGCTCATTAAGATGGTTCTTGACTCTTCGATTCTCTTTTAATTCTTTTCTACTGTGCTCTTAGATCTTAGGATACTTCTTTATCAGCACCCCCATCAGTTCATTTTGAAGTGAGTTCAAAGCATGTTGTATTCTTTATACCTGGGTAACCTTGAAAAAGTCACTTAATGTCTCTACACTCAATTTCCTCATCTGCAAATTAATGAGATTGTACTAAAGAGCTTGACAGTTTTCTTCCAATTCTGAATCTATTGTTCTATATTCTATTTCCATCCCCCCTACTTACCCTTTTCCATAGGGTACAGTTCACACAGGCACATACAAGCAAAGTTAGGATTACCATGTGGGAAATCCACAGACCAAATTGTTTTATGCCATGCCCAATTAGCCCCTGCCATATGAACCTGACCTCATACAACGTAGAACAATTTTTGTCTGACCATGGGGTCAATGCTGGGTTTAATATAGTGAATAGAGCTCCCAGAGGCACCTTTACAATGAGCCTATCTTACAAACTGGGAAATACTAATAAACAAATACAGCTTTAATCAACAAGCGGAAGCATGTTTGTCAATGACGTCTTACTCTTTTTTATGCCCTTACAGCCCCGGTCCACTGGTCTTCCAAGCCTGTCCAGAGCACAGGAGGGAAAATGAGCCTCTTAATCATCTCAGCTACCTTCGTCGGCATTTTCATTTCCATCAGACCTTGTACCCAAGGAGGAGCCTCAATTTACTCTCTCATCAGGGAAGAGGGACAAGAAAAGCAGGGAAGTCACAGGAAAGAATGTGTTAGTTTTTGCTTTAGAAATATTTAAGTGCTCACAGTATGTCTGGCCCCATTTAGACCTTCTACACTGTATACTACCCACTTCAGAGGTCCCACCCAAAGGACATAAAGGAATATAAGCTGACCAAAACATAAATAATTTCAAAATACATGAGAAGTGAGAGAAGAAGCTGTTAGGAGACTATGTTTGTATCATCCCAGCAAGGCTGGGATCTAAAGATCCAAAAGAATGGGAACCAGGTATGCAGGCATTTTATAACATCTAAGTACAATATCAAAGCTGGTTCTCTTAATAATCCCCAACCAACCACCTGATCCATTATTCCTCCCTGTTCCTGACTCTTCATGAAATATTAGTTTTCCAAGCCTTACCTCTTGTTCTTCAGTTGTAGAAAGTGGCATCTCCAGCTCCCCTTTTCTTTCCTTCCAGTTGTCTGACCCCCAAATATTTTAATCGAAGCATTCAGTTCAATTCAATTCTCTTCAGCTAAAAAAATAATTTGTTTAGGCTTTATCATTTACCAGACACTATTAGATACTGAGGATATAAGCAAAAAAGTGTCTTGGCCTTCAAAAATTTACGTGTTATTGAGAGGAAGTAGCATTTATTCAAACAACTAAATACAAATAGGAAATAAATGCAAAGTAACCTTGAAGAGGTGAGGACAGATATGGACATGTATATTCGTTCATCTCTTTTTGCATAAATGTCTGTGTGTACATATCCATAATGTGCCTGTGTGCACATACATACATACATACACATATACATTTATGTATTTGTGTGTATACACAGATATACACATTAACATTACATATGCAAGTATATACACACACTGTGTATATACCAAGTCAGTTTTCCATCTATGGATAGGATGGGTTGGAGTGACAAGACACTAAAAACTAGGGCTCGGATTGTGGGCTACAACAATATTCTACGAGAAAGGTGCTAAGGCCTTGAATTAGAATAGTGACTGAAAAAGCAGAGAAAAGAAAGCAGAGGATAAAGATACAAAAACATACTGATAAGATTTGGCAATTGATTGAAAATATAGGGTGGGAAAGAGAGTGGAGTCAGGTAGCAAATCTAGGAACATAGGAGGATTGTAGTGTCTGACAGTAACTGGGAATTTCAGAAGAGGGACAGATTTTGGGGAAAAGGTAATAAATTCTGTTCTGAACATATTTAGTTTGGGTTACCTCCACAAAATCCAGTTTGAAATGCCAATTAGTTGGTGACACTGTTCCAGGGCTCAGGGGGAAGAATAAGCCCGGATAAGTAGATCTGTGAATCATCTACAATTAAACCATGGGCATTGAGAAGATCACCAGGTGAAATACAATAGTAAGAAAAGAGAAAAAGATCAAGAACAGATGCTTAAGGAATTTTATTTAGTGGACTTGATATAGCTGGAGATCCAGCAAAGTTGATTGAGAAGATTGGTCAGATAGGTAGGGCAAAAACCAAGTGATAGCAGAGTGAAGAAAACACAGAGGGAGAAAGTAGTCTGCAGTCTCAGATGCTTCAGATGACTCAAGGATAAAGGCTGAGAAATAGTCACTCAGTGTGGCAGTTAAGAGATTATTGGAAATTATAGATATGAGTATAGATCAGATCAGTCATACATTAATAGCTGAAAGATACTCAGAGAACATCTAGTCACGTCCCCTGCACGCCCATGTTGCCCATGAGAATATGGAAGCCTAGTGAGGTTAAGTGACCTATGTGTTCACACAGGAAGGAAATATGGAACCAATATGACCATGCACATGCATTTGGGCATAGCACTATATAGATAAAATATGAGGTCTCTGGAGTAATATCAGATGCAGAGATAGCCTGCCAAGAGGGAAAAAAGAAAAAAAAATACTGTTTTTTCTTACATCATGAAGAGCATGCAAATGGGCCTTTTCTATTAGTCTACATTTTCTCCTGATTGCTCTGTGATATATTCATTGCCATTTAGGCAAATTTGGGGTATTGTTATTAAGTCCTAATGAATTGATCTGGTTTCATTCTCCCTTTGTTTGGGTATGTCTGGCTGTTAATAAAAACAAAATTGACTCCTGAAATAGAAACTCTTTTCAAACAGTCCCCAGGCTGACTTGGGATTTTTGTAACTGCCTGTCACGTTATTCGCATTTTCAGCTGACTTTATTGGAGTGCATCACTTCCCCTAGGGAAAGCCCTGTCCCTTTAAAGAGAAAACCTAATTATCTGGTGAGTCAGTGGCAGACCTCTGAAGCCCCTGTATCTTCACTCCTTGAATGTGACTTAAGCATGAGTTGTTTTTTCAATAGCAAGTTCTTCTGCAAGCAATCATGAGTAGCATGATACATTTCTCATTTAAGCTCTACCCTGGAGTATCCTTCACCTACTTAGTACAAAGGACTGAAAATCAAATTATTGATATGATTCAGAGGATACTACCTCCCCCTTTGATACAGAACAATCTCTCACTCTACTTTGTATTGCTTTCCTGCTAATTGTCTCAACAGGCCCTAAATACTGAGAAACTTTCAACTTAGGAATGTGCACCACCAGAAACACCCATCATCAAGAACTACAGTGTGTTGCTTTTCTTCTCCTCCCCTCCCTACCTCACAACCCTAAGTATTAATTTATATCAGTAATATATAGAAAACTGAATGCAGATAAGATCCAGTTTTTCACTGGAAGAAAACTGTGTACTTAATCATCATTTATTATGATCTGCTAGTCTTTTTCCTAATGCCCCATAGTCTTTAACATTTGTTATTAATTTCCATGCTCAGATAGCAAAGGGCTAGATAATTTTTTAACAAAATAATTGTTTGATGCATTTAGCATTCTTAAAGTTAAATGAAAAGATTTGTATAAAGCAAAAAGTGTCTAGATGATCTAGTAGGTAGAATGCTGAGCTCATGTCAGGAAGACCTGTACTCAGATCCTGACAGTGACACTTATCAAGTGTGTAACTGCAGACAGGGCAGTTAGGTGGGACCATGGATAGAGTGCTAGGCCTAGAATCAGGAAGACCTGAGTTCAAATCAGACCTCAGACTTTTGGTAGATGTGTGACCTTAGGAGGAGAAAGTGAGGCTGATGACCTTGCATAGCCCTTCCTCACTCAAATCAAGGCCAACTGCAAGTCATATCATCATTTCACTGATGTCATGGTCCTCTTTGAAAACAAAGGACAAACACAACCTGTAAGTAGATTAAGTTGCCTGGGCACCCAGGTAGTCGGGTCACTCAGTTCTCCCTCTCCCTCTCCCTCTGCTTCTCCTTCTCCTCTCCAAAGGGAGATAAATTTCCAGTTAACTTAGTATTTGCTGCCTAAATTCCTTCTTTCCCTCCTTCCCTCCTTCCCTCCTTCCCTACTTCCTTCCTTCCTTCCTTCCTTCCTTCCTTCCCTCCTTCCCTCCTTCCTTCCTTCTTTCCTTCCTTCTTTCCTTCCTTCCTTCCTCACATTCAAGTCAATGGTAACTGTTTCTCCTTGAAACAGCAGCCCTGAGGGACTTCCCCTCCCAGCTTGACTTTGTTTTCCTTTTAAAGGGGCCAACCATTAACCACTTCTTAAAGAGGTGAGACCCATTCCCTGAATGGGCATTATCTCATTTTAAGTGAGTACCTGAAACAGTCTTAGCCTAAAAGGGCAAGGGTCTCCTACTGCATCCTGAGCTA
Organism: Bettongia penicillata ogilbyi; assembly: GCA_023548195.1. NCBI lineage: Eukaryota > Metazoa > Chordata > Mammalia > Diprotodontia > Potoroidae > Bettongia > Bettongia penicillata. The sequence continues at coordinate 135,792 of JAJHZJ010000939.1, read as the reverse complement.
TCTCCAGTCATCCTGATGAATATCTGGACACTGGATTCAGATGACTCAAGAGGAGAAGTGAGACTGGTGACCTTGCACAGCCTTCCTCACTCAAATCAAAGTCAGCTGCAAATCATGACATCATTTCCCTGATGCCATGGTCTTCAAAAATGAAGGACGAACACAACTTGAGAGATATGTGACCCTGGGCAAGTCACTTAACCCTGTTTGCTTCAATTTCCTTATCTATTTCAGAAGGAAATGACAAACCACTCTAGTATTTTTGCTAAGCAATTCCCTCAAAAGTGGGGTCACAAAGAGATAACCATGACTGAAAATTACGAAACAACAGCAAAACCACAAACAAGTCACTCTTAGAATTCAATTCCATAATTTATCTGTTAAATTACTTCTAAGGTCTTTTCCAACTCTAAATCTATAATCCTGTTATTGAAGTAAGATATTTGAAGTGAGAAGCAAATTTTCCCCCTTCTCTGTGCCTCAGTTGTCTCCTAGGTAAAATGAGGTTAGACTAGCCTTCACAACTAACTGTAATCTACCTTTCTAGCCTCATTACACATTACATTCATTCATGAGCACTGTGGAACATCTAACCTTTACTATCATTCTTTATACATGATACTCAAACTCCAGTCTTTGTGCCTTTTCCCTAGTTGTCCACCTTTCTCCTCCTCTTAAAATCTCTGGTTTCCTTCAAGATTCAATTCAAGAACAGCCTTCTACATATTGTCTTTCCTCATTCCTCCTTCTGCATTCTTTTCCTCTGGAAAAAAAAATAAAGTCACATATCTAGTCCAATGACTGTTCATATACAACTAAGCTGAAACCAGTGATTTAGAGGGAGATCTTCACCAGGTCCTTGTGATTTGCCCTTGGTTCATTGGCCTAAGGTTGCCTGGCATCTCAATAGAACTACATAGATTCACAGGGCATCATTTCCAATTTACCTCAGACTCCTGAGGAGCAATATTTTCTGGTTTACTGTAAAAGGTTTTCCTTAGCAAAGAAGTGGGATGAGGATAATTTTTTAGAAAGGCATCCAGATTACAACTATGAATCACATATGAAAGAGGTGATTTTATTCCCCCACAAAAAAGGGAATACTTTGCAATAGAGAATCCTTGAGTGACAATGCTCCGTAGAGGCTAACCTTCAAGCTTAGCTGAAACATTTGCAACAGGGGAGTTTAAAAGCTATTTTACACTTCTCTTCCAAGGAGTATCACCTAATTGATGCCAAGAAGTCTGATTTCTCTTACTCTGGGAGACACTTCACCTCTCTATGAATTTATCCATACCACACTTTCCACAATTGATTCTGTAGTCAAGCAATCAATAAAACATTTATTAAGCACCTACTATTTTCTAGGATCTCTACTAAGCACTGGGGCAAAAGACAAAAGAGAGTCCCTGCCCTCAAAGAGATCACAATCCAATACAGAGGACTACATAAATGAAGCTGAAATGGGGAGGGGAGGGTACCTGAAGTGGAGATGATGAAATCCAGAAGAGTACAGCCATGTGGGAAATGAAGACGTGGCTAGCCTGGGCACCCTCTTCAAATTTGATGGAGAGGGACAGGAGAAAATTATACCACAAAATGGGAGTTCCAGGGTTAATATGTTCTTATAGGATGATGAGGCCAGAAGGATGTCTAGAAAGGGGAGATGTCAGATTTCTTTTGAGATATCTCAATGATCTATACCAAGGAAAAGAAGACACAAACAGGATGTACTTTGATCTCAGAAAGTCTTAGCTAGGAGTCTGTGAACTCACTGCTTGCACTCTGCTAGGGAATGAAAGACAGCCCCTCTACTTCTCAAAGTGTGGACCCTCCTGAGTTCAGACAGTTATCCTTGCTCTTTGAGATCAGCAGGAAAAAGAGGGCCAGAGGGTGGGGATTGTCCCTTTTATTTATTTATTTATCCATAGAGTTCTAGTTCAGTAGTCATCTAAATGAATCTTCATGGTCAATGAGAAACAGTCAGAGGATATCTGTGTCTACTTTGAAGTGAAGAGGAGATCTGGACCCCTCTATCATGAATGTCAAAGGAGATTTTATTTATCTACTTTAAATCTACCTATACACGTACAATGTTGCCTCCCCCAGCTATATTGCAAGTTCCTTAGGGAAAGGACTGTCTCACTTCTGTCTTCATCCTCCCAGCACCAAGCAGAGTCTGTACCTATGTAACCTTGCTACAGTTCATTTGATCTATTTGTATCTCAGATTCTTCATCTATAAAATGAGAGGGTGGTCTGGGTGACCTGTATGATTCTTTTTTTTTCTATTTGCTCTTAAGTTTACTTTTTATCCAGGGTTTCCAGCACGTCCTGATTCAATATCCTTTCTTCCTCTAAGCCTTCAGAAGGATTCAATAGTGCGCATTCTGTAATCTTTGTATTCTATTGGGAAACTTCAATATCTTCATCTTGTTTGAATTAGGGGCAGTGAGAGACAGAAATCTGGGTGGAGATAGAATGCATGGCTTGCTACCCATCCAAAGGTAAATTTGGTGATTCAGAAAAGATCTCTATCCCTTACGCATGCCTTGTAGAATATATAAGTCCTAGAATGACAAGGTGTCATAATGAAGGATATCAGAACAAAATGGAATAAGTTTTTGGTTTTCAAGATGTCTAAGGGAGAAGTTCTAGATGAGACTATATGACCAACATACTATGTATAAAATGAAATTAACATCCCAAAACTATCTAACTATATAACTCTGGGCAAGTTACCTACTCTGTTTGCCTCAGTTTCCTCATATATAAAATGATCTAGAAAAAGAAATGACAAACCACTCCAGTATTCCTGTTAAGAAAACACCAAATGGGGTCACAGAGAGTCAGATATGACTGGAAAATGGTTGAACAACATAGTTCAGGCCTTCCTGACAAGAAAAAAGTGGAGGTGAGATGTAGAAATTGACTTATTGTTAACAGGAATAGGAGATATTTTCCACTCTTTGCCACAGCAATATATTAACTAAATCTATGGAGCATTTGTGTTGTTCAGTCAATTTTTCAGTCATATTCAACTCTTTGAGACCTATTTAGGGTTTTCTTGGCAGAAATACTAGAGTGGTTTGTTATTTCCTTCTCCATCTCATTTTACAGATGAGGAAACTGAGGTAAACAGGGTTTAGTGGCTTGCCCAGGTTTACATAGCTAGTAAGTGTCATAGCCCAGGTTTGAACTCAGAGTGGAGTCTTCTGACTTCCAGGCCCAGTGCTCTGTCCACTGAACCACCTAGTTGCCCCTGTAGAGCATCGACTCAAGGTGATAAACATGATAGAAACAGTCTAACTCGTGAAGTTTCATTTTATGACAACAATGGTCATGTGTCCACTTCTGCTTAAGTAAGACTACCTCAGAACATTGATGTGGAACATATGATTGAACTGAATTTTCTACCGTCAAATTTTTCTGTCATTTTGATTTTTGGGTCACTCACATGCATTCCATTAATGGCTTTTGCTGTGCTTGTAAATCTGATTTTCTTTTTTTAAGAATGGAGACCCCTTTGAGAAAATATGTAAAATGTATAATTTTTTTTTTAAATAGGACATTTCAATGACTCTTAGAGGCATAGTTGCTGTTTGCTTCAGGAAGTCAGACATTTGAAAAAGCATTCAAATCCACTATCAGAAACAATGAGATAAAATGAAAAGTGGGGAAGAAATTAAAACACCATACAGACTGAAAAGCTATTATTTTAAAACAACTTATTTCATCTCCAGAAATAAGTGAAAATCTTTGAAGAGACCTGGAAGCTGGAAGGTTTCTTATGGATTCCCCCACTGTATAGTATAGTCTTCTTAAATTGAAAGAACAGTGAGAAGACTGAAAAATAAAAAAAAATGCTAACTTTGTTATGAAGAAAATACAAGACAACATAAAAAATGGATTGCTCAATATTAGAAAAGGTAATTTTTTTCCCTGATGAAACTTACTTTTTCTTTCAAGACTTTACCAAAGCCAAGGTCAATAGACCTCCAGGGGTGAGGCAGGTGATCTGTGTATATTTATCAGACTGTAATGCTCCTACTCTTAAATAGAACAAAGCTTTGGGATTTGTTCCTTCCAACGGGAATAGAAGTTATTTTTTTTTCCATTGAGAGGATGATGAGCTCTGATAAATATCTTATTATACTGAGGGGGAACATTATTAAAGAATTACTGAAAATTCCAAATTGAGATGGAATACTATACTATAACCTGACTTTTCATGCCTCATGTCATGGCCACTTAAGTTTATCAAAGAGATAAAGATAAGCTTGCTTCAGTGATGTGGGACTGATTTAAACTCCACTGAAAATCTTTTTTGCTATAATTGAGACGAGACTTTGAAAAATATATTGTTCATCAACATCATGTTTAATATCCAGTGTGGAATGTGATTTGAAAGATGATGTTTAAAATAATAATTGATAATAATCATTATATAATAATTTAATAATAATTTAACATTTATATGAATATATATATGATATATGTGAATGCGTGTCTATCTTTGTGTATATATAAATTCCAAATCATGTGAAACAAATTATTGAAATAAAAGAACATAGCTCATGTTTTTTTAAAGTATAGAAAACTTTAATTTTTTTGACTGATGTTATTCATATATATTACAATGTGTTATATACTATATTATATATATGCATACATATATGTTTATTGTATGTCAATAAACTTAATTATTTTGCTTTGTCCCAGGTAATTTCCACACCAATGCTAGCTGAAGTCAAACTATGGGAGATTTTCAGGGTCAGGCGTAAGTATTTACACTTGATCCTAGAAGTCATAAGGTACCACTGAAAGCTTATGAATATGAAATTGACATGATAAGATCGGTGTCATTTTGAGAAACAAATATAGAGGCAGATGTGGGTCTGGCTTTGATGCTTAATAGCTCTTTGACCTTGGTTCTTACCAACCCCTCTAGGACTCAGTTTCCCTACCTAAATATTTTGAGGTTAAACTAGATGATATTTAATTCCCTGCTAAATCTAGTATCAGAACTAGTAAGGATTTTCCCCAAAGGTAGTGATTGATTTTGATTCAAGGACAAACTTTTTTTATGAATATTTGTACATTATATGCTCCATTAATTGCTGTCTTCATGCTGATTCACATCCAATTTGTTTCTTTCATTTCCTTCTGTGTCCAGTCTGTCCATTCTCTGAATATAGACCTTGTTCTGCATCTTCCTTCTTTTAGTTGTACTATTGCATTGCAACCACGTCTTTTCAAACTGTATAATGAATTTAGTGTTTGTAAGATATTATTCAAAAATTGTTCCAAATGCAATGTTTCTGTCCACTTGTGCATAGAAATGTATAATACAGATTATGGATATGCACATGCATCAAACATACATATTTTAGCAATATAAATCATTTCCTGAGGGAAATTGGAGGTTTTAGTTGACCACAGGAGTAATATGAGTCTTCAAGTGTGGCAGGCCTGCCAAAATCACTAATATGATCTTAGGCTACATTAATGGAAGTAGAGGGCCCAGAACAAGGGAGTGTAATTTATACTAGTCAGTCACTAACTAGAGCATTGTGTTCAGTTATATGAAGCATATTTTAGGAGGGATGTTGACAAACTGGAGTGTGTCCAAAACAAGACAAGCAGGAAAGAGCTCAAAACCATGCCTTAGAAGAAGCAATTAATGAAACTGTAGATGCTTATCCCAGAAAAGAGGGGACAAACACACACACACACACTCACACACAGAATGCACACATGGTGTCAAAACTATTTGAAAATGTGTAACAAAGAAGTGGGATGAGATTTATTATCTCTGACCTCCAAAATGGCAGTAAGAACTAAGTAGTAGAAATCATAGGGGGGGCAATTTTCAATCCAGAACAGCTAGGTAGTACTCAGGAAGACCATCAGTTCAAATCCAGTCTCAGATACTTCCTAGCTATGTGATCCTGGGCAAGTCACTTAACCCTTTTTGCCTCAGTTTCTTAATCTGTAAAATGAACTGGAAGGGAAATGGAAAACCACTCCAGTGTCTTGGCTAAGAAAATCCCAGAGGGGATCACAAAGAGGCAAACATGACTAATCAATAAATACCAATTTCCAATCAATACAAGAAAGAAATTTAAAGCAATTAGAGATGTTTAATGTACAAAATATAACAAAATGGCTGAAACAAATGTTATGCACCATGGTCCATCTCATGGGGTGGCAAGCATCCCTTTTAGATCATTTCCAAGCAAAAATAGGTTTAGCATTGCTTTAGGATGTATCATGTAGAGATTGGGCAAATGACTTCTAAGTTTCTTTCTGATTCTAAGATTCTACTATTGGTATTATGATTAATGAGTTTATAGCATCATTGGTTCCTGGGAACCTCCCCCCAAAAAGAACTATGCGTTTTACTTGCAATTGTATGCATTTATATGACTCAAAAGTAAATGTTCTACTTTTACAGCCATACAATCAGCATTTGTAGGTTATTTGTACCTTTGCTCTTACCTTTCATTTGCACTGCAAAAATAAATTTTAAAGACAATTAAAATGGATGAGTAGGTCATGTAGAAGATGAAATAAAAGAAATGTTGTTCTTTTCTTGTTCTTTTCCTACATTATATAAAGAAATTTAAGAGTTTTAAAGTGAAGAATCTTATTTAAACACTAAATGGCACATGGTCACCAGACAAGTAAAACAAAATTAACGGATATCTATATATATTTCTCTTTCTCTCTGTGTCTTTTTTCTGTCTAGCCATCTATCTTGTTATCTATCTATTCCCAATGTATTTGTCTTAGACAGATACATAGATAAATATGTACACAGATGATAGGTTATATGTATATATATATATATATATATGGAATTGGATATGCATGTCTATATGCATGTATATGTATATTACACAGATGTAGATAATGAATAAAACTTTTGTTAAGGATAAAAAATTATGTAATAATGAAAATATAGTTGGTAATGATGCAATATTGTTTCAGCCCATTTCAAAGACAGGGGATAGTAGAACAAAATAAAAATGGGGCTGCCATTAAAGACAAGGAGTCATTTGCTTCCCATCCCCAATAACATTATTGGCCTTTTGGCTCCACAAGGTCCATCATATTAAATATTCATATCCTTGTTTATTGTGCAAATGTAAAATGGAATTAGGACAACAAATAAAGTGTATGATCAGTGCTAATATCTGTTATGCTGTTTTTGTGGCCTTTTATAAAGTTGATTCAGGGCAGCATGTTGAATAATGCATAAACATTTTTTTAATGTATTTCAATGGTTTAGGGTGGTAGGGGTCTGGCAGGTTCTCATTTTGTACTAACAAAAAAAAGGTAGTGATTTTCTTTTTATACCACAACCCTGTGGAGAGAATTGCCATTAAAAATATAATCATAGTACAGTCAAAATATTTTGGGGATATGGATTTTCTTTCAGTAAGCTCACTTTCCTGGTGGAAATCACAGCCACATTCCCTGAATTGTCAGCACTGTGGAATAGAAGGCATATTGGACCGGGAGGCAGAAGATCCCGGTCTAAATCTGGGTTTTTCAGTAACCACACATGTGGCCTCAGACAAGACATTAGTCTCTCTAACACTCACTTTCCTTATTGAAGGAAATGAACATAATGAAATGGACATAATATTAGTAACAGTAACAATCATAACTGCAGTACTTACTTGATAAAGTTGTTGCATTAACTTCGAAAATGTATTTGCAATGCTTTTCAAGCCTATTTCCAAGGATGATTTGCAGTGGGGTGATGAATATCACACAGGGAATGTGTGACCACAAAAAGGCATGTGGTGAAGGATAACAAATGAATGGCTTAAGTGATACATTGTTACCCACACAATACAAACAATTTTTTTTTTTTAAAAAAGAAACATTTAAAAGGGCTGTCAGCATACTGGCCAGCTCCTCTGGGAAGGGGAACAATTTCTATTAAGCTCCTACTCTATGACAAGCACTATGATAAGAGGTTTACAAACATTATCTCATGTGATTCTCACAACAATCCTCGGAAGTCAGGCCTGATAACTTGTCCTCAAAATCCTTTACTAACAACACAGGACACCCCCAGAGCCCATGGTTAGATCAGTGCTGGATAGAGGCCAAATCTATGGATAGAATCAGGAAGTCCTCCTCTCTGGAGATTTCCTGGGGAGATGAAAGAAGAGATTGCTAGCCCTGTAGCACACTTAATTGGTCAGATTGTTGAATTTGTCATGGTGTCCGAACTCACCAGAAATCCACCCAATAAATAAATAAAATGCTGGCTTTTCTCAAGACTTTGATCGAGTATCATTGTCTGCAGGAGATCTTTACTGGTACCTTGTTTTTCTCCAGAGTTACTTTACTTTGAATTTCTGCACACAATCACACACACACACACACACACATACACACACACACATATACACATTTTGTCCTTGTCACTGTCTTTGTATACTCAGTGCTTTCTAGAGTGACTGGGACATGGTAGCTGCTTTATACATGTTCTTGGTAAATTGACTTGAATTGATTGAAATGAATGCTAGATTTGGAATTAGAAATATTTATACACAAATGTATATGTGTATACACACATATACATACGCATACACATATGTACCATATATACACATACATATGTGTATGTACATGTTTGTGTGTATGTATATGTGCATGTATATGTTTGAAATCTACCCTACTCATTAGTAGTCATATGACTGGGGCAAATCATTCAATATGTCTGTACCTCAGTTTCCACAGCTGTAAGATAGAGACAATAACACATTCATGTCTGCCTTCTAGGATTATTTGAAGAAACACATAAAATAATATGTGCAATTGACTTTTATCACCTTTAGGTGCTATATAGATGCTAGCTATCATTACTTCCATTGAAGCTATGTTATGGTGATATGGAATAAACTCTGCTGTTTTCTTCATGTAGAATCAGCAATATCAATATTTTTCAAGTTTTAACCTTTTATATTGAAATTTAATATCATGAGCTATCTTAGAGATCACAAATTCTACAAATGAGGAAAATGAAGCCCAAAGAGTTTCCAGAACAATGCATTTCAATTTAGCAAGGATTTCTCGAGAGCCCATATAGCAGATGCCATGCAAGGTATTTCCAAAACAAAGACAGCAGTGATACTACCTCTACCATCATTCTACTTGTTCAAGATGACACAGTAAGCATAGGTTTTTAAATTTTTTTTATTAATTTACTATTAGTGTTCAAATTCACTTCTATAAGGCTTTGAGTTCCAAATGTGTTTCCCTCTTCCTCCTGCCCTTCCCCAAGACAGCTTGCAATCTGATATAGGTTGTACATATACAATTATATTAAATCTATTTCTACATTATTCTGCTGTGAAAGAAGAATCAGAACAAAAGGAAAAAGTCATGTTTGTCCTTCATTCTCCAAGAGGAACATGACATCAAGATGATGACATGACTTGCAGTTGATTTTGATTTGAGTGAGGGAGGCTGGGCAAGGTCACCAACCTCACTTTCTCCTCCACAGTGAAGTCCAGTGGCCAGATATTCATCAACATGACTGGAGATGTCCCAGGAGGCAATGTGAGACCCTGGACGTTTCAGGCTAAGTAAGGTCTTAGCAGATTCTCACTTTGAGTGAGATACACACAGTCATTGAATAGGTTTCTTTAAGTAGTTACTCAAGGGATGGCCCCTTTAATAAAAAAAAAATTAAACTGGGAAGGGAAAACTCTCAGGGTTCCTGGGTAAAAGAGAAACAGTTACTCTCTAGAAACAAACAAAAAAAGTAAAAATAATATGCTTGAATCTGCATTCAGATTCCATAGTTCTTTCTGGATAGCATTTTTCATCATGAGTCATTTGGAATTGTCTCAGATCATTATATTTCTGAGGGGAACCAAGTCTATCAAAGTTGATCAGCACACAATGGTGCTGAGTACAATGTTCTCTTGGTTCTCCTCACAACACCCAGTATCAGTTCAGTCTTTCCAACATCTGCCTGCTCATCATTTCTTCCAGCACAATCATATTTCATTATATTCATATACCACAACTTGTTCAGGCATTCCCCTATTGATGAGCATCCCCTCAATTTCTGATTCCAGATTTTTAAATTTAGAGATAGGAATTTAAGAAGTCATCCAGCATGAAATTATAATTGCTTGCAAGAAACAACTGAGAACCAGAAAATATAGCAATTTGCCTAAATTTCATGACAGAGCTAGGATTAGAACCCAAGTCACTTGACTTATAGACAGAAACCTTTGTACTTTACGGTTCTGCCATTGTTTCACTGTCTTGCACTTCAACGTACAGGATTTGGAGTCAGAGGATGTGAGTGAGAATACCAGTTCTGATATTTAATATATGTGTGACCTTGGGTGAATCACTTAATTTGTGATTGTTTCCATTTGTCATTCTTTCTTCCGTACATCAACCAATCCATCAACAACCATTTATCAAGCATCTGTCATGTACCAGATCCTGAGCTCAAACATGCTACAAATAGAGAGAATGGATCAAATAGATTTAGATCCTTTCTATGATTAGGTCATTGGAATCCATATATTAGAATAAAGAAGAGAGCCCCAGGTCACTCCATCAGAAAGCACTGAGTTTTTATTTTATGTCATGTTTTCCACGGAGCTGGGGCAGTAGGGTTTGGTAAGCCAAATAAATTAAGTGGATTTAAGTTCCAGGAATGTACTTATTAAAACTTAAAAAAAAAGAACCTTCAAAAATAGGTTTTAAGAAGATGTCTATAGCTTATGTATTCCATGGAGACTGTGACCTTAAATGAACCAACTGAATATTTGTTAAATCCATTTGCATGTCCCTTAATGGGTCCTGTCAGCACTTTAATAGCTTCCAAGATCTGTAATGGCAGGCAAGTCCCCAAAGACTGGTTGGAGGATGTTTATGATGCAAGACTTCCTGCTCAAATAGCTCATTGTCATACTAGAGTTTTCACTGCTATGGGAATCCTGTTGGCCAGGAAAGGATCAATTCCATTCACTTCAACTTCAAAGTGAATAATATGTCACCTTTTTATAGTAGGAAATCACAGAAAACTGTAGCAAATGTGGCTGTTCCTAAAAGAAACCAAGGCTGCTTCATGTGCACCTGGAGAAGTGCAATCAGCACTGAATGAGTCAACCAAAATATGATTTAGCTCTGAAGGACCATTACAATTCAGAGGTACTCATGGGATATGACAAAGATGACAGTTTATTTGAAAAGATTTAATTCAATATCAAAACCTGATGAGTCTCTTGGACCTGCAATGAATTGGAACTTACTTCTGGTATTGCCTCCACTTTGAGAGACACTTAAAATAGATGGAACCGCCTGCTCCCGAGAGTCTAGGGCTGGTACAGAATGAACAAAAAGAAGCATGTAGACTAGACTGTGTCTTCTTAAATCACCTGGGTCAGACTCAGGCATGGAAGACATCTTCCCCTATTCACATGTCTGTCTTATGCCTCCCTTTTGTTTGTTAAGCTATGACATCATCTGGTAATGCATGAATACAATGTATGAGTAAAAGTAGTTCACACTTCAAAAGCACTTGCAATATAATATCTCACTAGATCCTCACAACAGCCTTGTGTAGTAGGTTCTGTTACTGTCTTCATTTTACTCATGAGAAAATGGACTTTGAGAGAAGTTAAGTGATTTGTCTAGGGTCAAAGAGCTAGGAAGGGACTGGGGAAGGATTCAAGTCCAGGGTTTTTGACTCCAAGTCCATCAGTCTAGTAAGTATGTCGGTTACCTCAATAATATGTCTTGTAAAGAAAGCTGTTTGTAAACCTTAAAGGACTACTTAAATATAAGGTCTTATAACAATTATTACTATGTTTTATCATTGTATTCTGCCACTGATTTAGACAGATTCATTTTCTAAGAAAAGCCGAGACGGGCAGAGAAAGATTGGAAGCAATATTGTCTCATAAAACAAAGAAAAGCTAAAGAAGCAGTCAGGGTTTTTTGTTTGTTTGCGTGTTTTATTTTGTTTTTACATAAATCTTGTTGTGAGACCCCATAAAAATCATATCATCTCAAGAGTATCTGTGGATGAAACTATGAAAGAAAAAAATGATGGGAATTAGAAAGGATTTTTTTTTTCCGCAATTTGATAATGATCAATTTCCATCATTGATGACAGTGGAATGACCATAAATTAGACTCTAAAACCTCAGTCCCTGATGTGCTCTTTAACTAAGTATAAAATGAATTGCAAAAGATGATAAGGTTGGAAGGAGAAATTAGCACACAAGTACCCACAGAGTAAGTCTGTTCTGGAAGAAGTCACATCTTAAAGGTATTGGAAGATATTGGGTATCTCAAGAAGATATAAAAAAGGAAAAAGGTCACAAACTATTTCATTTTGAAAGAGTGATTGAGAAGACAATAATAACTAATGCTTTATATGTCTATTTTGTCATCTTTACAATATCTTTGTAAGAAATTATCTACATATGCATCAAGGGTAATGCTGACTTGGGTCTCCATCTGCCAAGATAAACCCAGAGACTTTACGAGCATAATTACAAAACACTTTTCATATGAATAAAAGCAAATCTAAACAATTAAAGAAATATGAATTGTTCATGGATTGTCTGAGTCAATATAATAAAAATGATGGTTCTACATAAATTACTTAACTTATTTAGTGCCGTACCAGACAACCAAAAGTTATTTTGTAGGTCTAGAAAAAAAAAAATAAAATTCATCTGAAAAACAAAAGGTCAAAAATATCAAGGTAATCAGTAAAAAATATATCTGAAGGTGGATGGCCTAGTAGACCTCAAACTGTATTACAAAATAGAAATCATCAAAATATATAATACTAGCTAAGAAATAGATTAGTGAGCCCGTGCAATAGATTAGGTAAGCAATACATACTAGTAAATGACCATAGCTAGATCTAAGCTTTTGGAGAAGAACTCACTATTTGACAAAAACTGCTGAGAAAATTGCAGAGAAGTTTGGTAGAAATTAAGCATAGGCCACCATCTCACGCTATATACCAAGATAAGGTCAAAATGGATACATGATTTAGACATAAAGCATGATATCATAATCAAATTGGAGGGCATGGAACTTTTACCTGTCAGATCTATGAATCAAAGAGGAGTTTATGACTAAACAAGTTACAGAAAATCTAATGGCTTTAAGTTGATAATTTTGATTACATTAAATTTAAAAAGTTTTTGCACAAACAACCAAGGCAAACAGGATTCAAAGAAAAGCAGAAAATCAGGAGGGGGCGAGGCAGATTTCCAGCAAGTTTCTCTGCCAAGGTCTCATTTCTCCATTATATAGAGAACTGAGGCAAATTTATAAGAATATAAATCATTTCCCATTGATTAATGGTCTATACATATGAACAGGAAGAAGAAATCAAAGCTATCTATAGTCATTTCAAAAACTTCTCTAAATCCCTATTGATTAGAGAATTGAAAAGTAAAACAACTCTGAGGCATCACCTCACGCCTATCAGATGGACTCATATGAGAAAAAGTATGACAAATGTTGCAGGGAATTTGGGAAAATTGTGACACAAATGCAGGGCTAGCAAAGTTTTGAGCTGATCCAAAAATTCTGGAGAGCAGTTTGGGCTATTGAACTGTGCATATCCTTTAACCAGTAATACCACTACTAGACTGGTATCCTAAAGAGATCAAAGCAAAAGGACCTCTATGTATGAAAATATTAATACCAGCCCTTTTGTGTTGCCAAACAGGGGATGCCCAGCAATTGGTTAATGGCTGGATAAATCTTAGTTTGTGATCATGATGGAATTCTATCGTGTTATAAGAAATGACAAGCAGGAAGATTTCAGAAAAATCTGGGAAGACATACGCATTAATACAAAGTGAATTGAGCAGAATCAAGAGAACTTTGTACATAGTAATAGCAATAATGTACAATGATCAACTATGAATGACTTAGCTATTTTCAGCAATACAATGATCTAAGATAATTACAAAGGACTTATGATGAAAAATGGCAGCCACCTGGGGAGAAAGAATTGATAGAATCAGAATGCAAATTGCTACACAAATTTTTATTTTCTTTTTTTTAATGCTATTTTCTTTTGCAAAATTGCTAATATGGAAATGTTTTCCCTGATTTAAACTGTATAATCTATATCAAATTCTTTTCCTTATCAAGGTGGGATGAGGGTAGGGGGAGAATGGAAAGAATTTGAAACTCTGAATTAAAAAAAATGTCAAAAATTTGCATATTATTAAGAAATAAAATTAAATAAAAAGAAATTAAGTCAAAAGGACATTTTGTTATTATTAGAGAAAGTTTCCAGAAGATGAAGTAGTTCTTTAACAATTTTTTCAGAGAAGACTTATAATTTGAAATATTCTATGTATATTCAGTGATTAATATGATGCTTCTATATGAATCTCTCTTTTACTTGAAAAATATGCTCAGTTCTATTCAAGAGTGATGATAATGGTTTTAATCTAATGAGTAATATAATGAGCTTAAACTATTTCCCTAGAAGATCTTATCTTTTATATAAATCATCCTTGATGTTATTTTTTTGGTAGCATATGTTAAATAGAGAGTAGTTTTCCATATGATCATCTATAATCATATTGTCTTTATATGCCCAGATTCAATTAATATAAGCATGAGCCATGACTAAATCATGAATACAGAACTTAATAAAAAACAAAGGCAGTCAGTGTATGTTATAAAACTTTAAAGTGTTATGTTCAGTAATCTAAAAGAATATCTTTTTAATGTCATAGGGCATTTTGGTACATTTTTCCACTCAGGTAATGTTATTTTATTATGTTTTTATGGAATTTTTAAAATTATTAATGCTATGAATGCTTTGTACAAAACATGGAAATACGTATTTGTACTATATTGAGGATGGAGCAACAAGTTTTCATATGTGTTGGTTATATATCTGAAACTTTCTATTAAGTATGATGGGATCAGAAAGGGAAGTAGATAGAATATTTGCTAATAATTTTTGTACAGTAGTGAAGTTCTTAAACCAGTAATTATGAAATTTTTTCTAAATTTTTTCTAAATTTTCTAATGTTTTCTAAAATTGCTGCATCTAGATTTGCAAAAAAGCTAAAGCTTCAGTATAGTCTCTATTTGAATACCTGAAAGCAATAATGGAATCAAGGGCCTAGACATGCTATTTGAAGATGTTATAAAGGAAAACTGCCTAGAAATGATAGAACCAGACCGTAAAATAGAAGTTGAAAGAATCCACCAATAACCACCTGAAAGAGATACCAAAATTAAAACTCCCAGGCATATTATAGCCAAATTTCAGAGAATCAAAATCAAAGAGAAAATACTTCTGGCAATCAAAAAGAAACCATTCAAATATCATGCAGTCACATTTTGTATCACACAAGCTTTAGCAGCTTCCATGTTAAAGAATTAGAGGTCTTTCCAGAAAGCAAAAGTGCCATGATCAAGAATAATCTACCCAACAAAACAGCATATTCAAGGGAAAAACTTGGATATTTAATGAAAAATATGTTTTTCAACATATTGAAAATATGTTGGCTCCTGATGAAGACCAGGGCAGAATAGAAAGTCTGACTTTCAAATATAAGACTCAAGAGAAACATAGAAGGTAAATGTGAAATAAAAATCGTAAGTGACTTAATTAGGTTAGACTCCTCAAATTCTGGTAATCACATGCAAATCTATTTTTCCCCTGAAGGATTATACTCAGTTGTGCTAGATAGGTTATTTTTGGTTGCAATTCTACCTCCTTTGCCTTCAAGAATATCATATTCCAAGTCCTCCAGTCCTTTAAGGTGTGAACTGCTAAATCTTGTGTGATGTAACTATAGCTCTGGTATATTTTAATTACTTTTTTTCCTGACCACTTATAATATTTTCTCCCTCTATGTGAACTGTGCAATTTGATTAAAATTTTGAGAGTTTTTATTTTGGGATCCCAAACAAATAGCTAATAAATAAGGAAACAACATCTTTTAAAAATTTCTCTTCTTTGGTATTGATGATCAATGAGTTGGATTCATACTATCAAACTCAAAAAGAACATTTTACAGTTTCATTTTACGTTTGCCCATTTTATCTTAAAAATCATTCTAAAAAGTACCATGTTGTCATCTATTTTATTACTAGGTACCTGACATTTGCAGTAATTATAGATTTCCAATAATTTCCATCTTCTTTGGCTTTTTCATCTTTAAATTTAAGTAACTCTTCAATTTCTGCTTGTCTATCCTCAGTTTAGTAATGAAATTATTAGATTATTTCTTGCATTATTCTTTATTCGTCTGGAATAGTTTATGGTATAATACTTTGTTCTTGCCTATACTGTGGCAAAAGTCTTCTAATTTGTCATTTCATTCCAATCCATCTTCAACACTGGGGGCAGCTAGGTGGTACAGTGGATAGAACACCAGTGCAGGAGTGAGGAGGACTTGAGTTCAAATCTCACCTTAGACACTTGACACTCACTAGTTTGGTGACCTTGGGCAAGTCACTTAACCCCAATTGCTTCATCCTGGGTCATCTCCAGTCATCCTGATGAATATCTGGTCACTGGATTCAGATGGCTCTGGAGGAGAAGTGAGGTTGGTGACCTGCACAGCCCTCCCTCACTCAAAACAAAGTCAAGTGCAAGTCATGTCATCATTTCTCTGATGCCATGGTCTTCTTCAGCAACAAAGCACAAGCACATCTTCAACACTGACCAAACTGTTTTTCCAAAACCTCAGATCTGACTATGAGTATCCAACCCTCTCCCACATAAACACTAATTGTCCTATTATATCTGGGATTTATATATAGACTCCACCACTTACCATTTAAAATTCTTCACAATTGGGCACTTTCCAGCTAGTCTTTTAACAAGAAATGGAGGAGAAAGGAAAGAAACAGCCTTTACTCTAAAGGAACTTCTCCCTACTTTTTTTCATTGCTGACTCTCTTTGATATTGATGGGAAATTATACTTCCAGTGGTTTATCATCATCACTATTATCTTTAGAAATTGTTGGAAACTACAAGTAACCAAGGGCTATAGAATGGAAGAGAACCAGTATATATTCTCCAAATTTATCAAAATGTAATTAGTTAATCTTTGAATGGTTTTTCTAATGAGTTCTATGAACCCAATCAAAACTAAATTTCATCGACTAGACAACTTTTCCTAGTGTTACCTCTCAGTACCATCTTAGAGCAGACATGAAGAAGGATGAACATAGGGAATGGAGAGAGAAGGAATAATCTCAGCTTCTTTGCAAACTGCACCACTGAGTAAACCTGATAAGATCTGGGTAAGTTTATACAATTTCATTTCAAATACCGATAATAATAAAAACATATCAAGTCTCAAGGTCACTCTTCTTTCTCCTCCTCTCAGCAACTCTTTATTTTCTACTTCTGTTGGCAAGTGAAGATTTCTCTCTCTCTCTCTCTCTCTCTCTCTCTCTCTCTCTCTCTCTCTCTCTCTCTCTCTCTCTCTCTCTCTCTCTCTCTCTCTCTCTCTCTCTCTCTCTCCCCCTCTCTCTCTCTCTGCTTTATTGCATCAGAATTGACCTGAGGCAGAACTGTAAAGTATTCGGTGTATCTTCAGTGCCCTTCCAAAGATCTTATTTTATACCCATCCCGAATTTCCAGCCTTCTTCCCTTTAGGTACTAAGTTATTTTATACTATTGCTGGGATATCTAGGGTACCTTCTCCCTAACCCATCTCCAACAGTGCTCATACTTGTCCTCTGGATTATTTGCTCTTTTTTCCTACCATGAAATTCCTTTTTTTTTTCCTTTGACTTATTCCCTCTATCCTCTCCCAAGCCAAGAAGTAATAAAATAAATTAATTGGTAATAAGATATTATTGTAATAATAAAAGTGTAAGAGATAGTGAGATGATTAGATTCAAAGCCAAGAAGACCTGTATTCAAGTGTCACCTCTCACAAATACTGGCTGTGCTAACCTGGGCATTATTTCACTTAACCTCTCAGTGACTCAGGCAACTCTCCAAGCCTATTAGTTTTAGAATAGTTGTTCTTGAGCATTAGTAGACATTTTAAAGTTCTATCAACCTGAAATAAGGATGACTACCACAATACCAAGAACAAAGGTCTTTAATAGAGGCAAGGTAATTGCAAATTGGGGCACCCCATAGCACCAGAGTACTTGAGAACTTGGGAGGTACAGAAGCAGCAGGGTTTAAATAACTTCAACAGGGTGGGAATCTCATGAATAACGTGGCCCAGAGAAGCTGTTACATAAATTGTTTTATGGAATCACTGTAAGTTCCTAGAGAAGGTTAGTGAGGGAGTGGTGACATTTGGTCAGAACTACAAGCTCCAGGTGAAGCAGTGGGGGATTTCCAGAAAGATAAGCTAGGCTTGAACTGATTTGGACTTGCTTTGACCTCCAGTCTTAGGTCATTTCTCTTTGATGTTTTTCCTAGGACTTTTTTTTTAATTTAGAAAACTGAATTAAATTTCAATTAAATTAAAATTCAGAAAATTTATATTTTCCTCTATTTTTTCAGTAGTTTTAATTTGTTTTTAATATTTTTTTCTCTTGGTGTTATTAAGCTCTGTTTTTTTCTTCTTTCTTTTGAATATTCAGGGAGGATGCTTATTGAGTAAGATTTTGGACCTCATGTGCTAAACTTTTAATTGTCTTCCCAAGACACTCTTTCAAAGCTCTCATTCCTTTTCAGAATCTTTTCTCTATCACTCGCATTTCATTTATACTATATTTCAACTCATTTTTTTAACTCTTGCTCATTTTTTTTCTAGGAATTCTAACTGATTTTGTGACCAGATTTTAGTTTTCTCTAAAGTTTTGCTTGTGGATATTTTAGAGTTATTCTGTTTTTGTTTGTATCTTGGGCATCCCTTGTCATAATAATAGATAAAATGACTGATTTTGGGAGATCAGTGCAACTATGATGAGCCCTTGCTCATCACCTGAGGGCCAAATCTCAGATCCCCCTCTCTGGAGATTCGAATTAGAAAGGTTTGAGATCCTGTTCCTTCAAAGAGTCTCTCTCCTCCAAGAGTCAGGATCACAGAAATTGAGCCAAGGCTCCTGTGCTTGAGATCTGTGTAATGTGGCATTCAAGGGCTGAGTCAGGTACAGGTGTGGAGACCTGAGTTACATTGTTTCATCCTACCTCATCAACTTATTTGCTCCCACGTAAATATTAGTATAAATGATTGGAAGCAGGAATATGGATTTTTGTAATTGTTCAGTCATGAACAACTCTTCATGATTCCACTCAGGGTTTTCTTGGAACGATTTGCCATTTTCTTCTCCAGCGCTTTTACAGATGAGGAACTGAGGCAAACAGGTTAAGTAACTTGCCCAGGATCACACAGCTAGTAGGTGTTTGGGGCTGAATTTAAACTCTGGAAAATGAGTCTTCCTGACTCCAGGTCAGGCATTCTATTCACTGAACCACCTACTTGTCTAGAACTTTCTTATTTTCTTCAATCATTTCCTCAACTAGCAAATTCATTTATTTTCATTTTTATTTTTTTATAAAAATACTGACTGTCACCCCCACGTTTTTTCCTATCCCAAATGAAGCTAATTTGATATTTTAAATCCTTATTATTTGAAAGTGCCCACACCAAACCCAATTGATAACAAGCACCATTTCTGATATTTTTAAAGGTCAGTTTAATGACACAACAGTAGAGATCAATTTACAAAGTCTATAAGAGAAATGGAAGACAAACCCAAAATTTCTGACCTACTTACACTTGCTTACTTAAACACTGTACTTATAAATGTCATCCTTTTCTCTAACCTTCCCTATCTAGCTGATTGAGTGATCCTACTGAATAAAATGAATATTCAGGCTTATAAATTTTGAACATATTTTTGGAACATAATCTTAAGTAACTGCTTGCTGTTAGAATGACCTGCTTTTTTGACTATGTTAGTAGCATGTAGGTGGGGCGGGGTGGTTAGGGGCTTATAAGAAAGACCTAACACAATAGGAAATGACCCAAAGCAACATAATCATTCCACTTTACATTTTTTCCAAAAATTGTTTGGACCTATATTTGCAGTCTATATTGCTTGAATGGGCCAATGTTATTCTTTTAGACCATTTGTTTAGAAGTATTTCCATAGTGTTTTCTATCACCAAAAGAAAATAAAGTTTCTTCTTTTTTATAAACTAAGGTTGGTTTTTGTTTGTTTGTTTGCTTTTGTTTTTTGTTTTCTTTCATTTTTATTCAGATTCTTTTGCTGAGACCAGATTAGGAGGGCAAGAGATCTGGATTAGAATTTAACAGAATCGGTCTGTCATTTATTCTTGGTCTGGTGGATCTCTCTGGATTCAGGGTATAAGCTGAAATTCTGAGGCTCCAAACCAACATTTCAGAAATGTTCCATTCTTATCCTGTGTGAATAACTAATAAAAAGTTTTTCAGTGAACTAGAGACAGGAGTGTGCTAGAGCCATTTCCTACATGCTGCTCTTGAGTTTTGATTATTATATTTTCAGAGTGAGCATTTACACCTCCAGAAATCCACAAATAAAACAACCCAAAGTATTAACTTCTTTATTTTATGGTTTAAACTTAAGAAAGTGATTGAGAAAATGTCAATAATGCAGATAACACTTAAAAATATGTTGTGTATACGTTCTTTTTGGAAAATCTGTTTTCAAACATTTGCCAGCACACCCCTGGATGGAGGACCCTCCTTTCTTTTTACGAGCCTCTCGGAAGTCTGAGGCCTGACTGTAGGGTAGTGATTCATATTACTAGGATTATAGCATTTTTGGCTAGAAAGCATGTAAGAGATTATCTAATCTATTCATACTTTTTAAATTTTATTTTTACTTTCTGAAGAAGAAACAGTCCAGAGATCTGGGTGATTTGCGTAAATCACACAGATGGCAAATAGCAAAGTTGTAACTAGAGCCCACATTCTTTGACTCTGAATGATATTGAGATAACCAGCTGTGCCATGTTTAGAACACACGTCTGCTTTCCTATGCCACAGTCAGATTTCATGCATGTCCCACAGCTTAAAGAAAAAGAAACTTAAAAGTACACAAAAGTAAGACCAGAAGCATTTGTTTTTCTTTTGATAAATTTGGTAAAACTATCAAGGCACCTCCACTATCAACAAAAGTTGCTCATTTTTTCCTGGCTTCAGAAAGTGGTCAATGTTCTTGACATGATACACATTCCACCAACATCATTATCTCTAGGGCTCAAATAGTCTCTTGTGTGTGAGTGAGTGTATGCGCATATGCTTCACTCGCCTCCATTCTGATAATCGTATCACAATTTTGTCCCTTATTTTCAGTGTCAAATTCTCCTTCAGATGACTGTATCTGGCATCTGATGATGACCAGGAGTTGCAGGCGTGGAGCAAGGGCATCTTGTGACTCATTCCAGAATTTGAAAATGACAAGCACATTTCCTGAGGTCTGAACGTCCCAGGCTGGAGTCTGTGGCTAGGCTGAACAAGAGCTGGACAGTTTCATGCTACACACAGTGACTTTTCTAAGGGGAGCATTTTGCAAAAGCTCTGAGATGGAAAGCCTGGGACAAACACTAGATGCATGCCAGGGCACCCTAGTAGTCTGGGTTCAATATGATGAACTACCTAAGCGCATGTGAGTGCTGTAAACGAAATGTAACATACAAGGTCCTGGTTTGTTTCAAAACTACAAATACATGAGCTTGAAAATGTCAGCATGCTTGGGAAAAAACAACTTGTCTGAACTTCAGTGGGGTGATTTCACACAATAGGCTAAATATTTTTGCAACCAGACATTGAACTCTTTGTTCAGTAGATCTGGAATATCACTTCTTAGGCCAACTCTGCTGATTAATTTTATGAAAAAAAAAGAATGCTCTTGTGTTGGTTTTTTGCTTTGTTTTGTTTTGTTTTTTTGAGAAGTAGATAATGCTCCAAATGTCTCCCTTCTGACAGGACAGTATAAAGATTCCCCTTGTTTTCCATTTTCTATGTAGGGATTGTCTTTCTTCAGCTAAGCCTTCGTTTATGAATTGGAACATGTATTAAAAAGTTTTTAATTCTCTAATAGATCTATGATCTCACTGATTGGAAATGTCCTTTCTATCAGGTTAATTTACAAGCCATTCATATTTTTTCCTGTGTGAACTTTCATTCAAATGAATTATCTCTGGTTTTCTGCATAGTATGCCTCACATTTATCCAGGTTTCCCACAGTTTTCACTGAAAGGTATAGGTATTAAGAGAGACACTTAGAAGGTTTTACCTTCTGGCCAGCAGCTACAACTCTTCAAGCAGATCCTTCTACTCTAATGATGCCAAAGTAGGGATTCCTTCTTGTTGAATACTACTGATATTTTCATGTGTTAGATGAGGAAACTGAGGGTCAGTGAAATAGGGGTGCTTATCCAAAGTCAAATAGGTAGTAGAAACGGGATTCTGAGGTCTTTGTACCAATCCAACATGTTTTGTTCTGATTTTTCTTTTTTTTTTTTTTTTTTGTTTGTTTGGGGATATGAGTGAGTTAGTGAGTGAGTGTGTATGTGTGGGTGTGTGTTTTAAAGAGAAGGGAAACGGAAAATTTCCCCTAATTTGAGTATCCTTATTACCCTCTGATAATCGAGCTGCATCTCCCTTCCACCAAGTACTTTTTCAGGGGACAAGGGAGGGATAAGCTATCTTGATTGCAAAGAAAGCACAAAGATGCAGTAGATTACACCTATATGAACTTCAGATATCCATGTTTGCAAGTGTGAGATTACTTCGAATAAGTGCTGACATTTATATAACCCTTTACATAAACTTGACTCCTACAAACACCTTTTAAGGGAGATAATGCAAATATTGTCATTCTCAATTTACAGATAAAGTAGATGATGTTGAGAAAGATTGAATGACTTGAAATACACCACTTTTCCCTTTGCCACTGGCATCCTTTTCTTCCTTCCTTTCTTCCTTCCTTCCTTCCTTTTTTCTTCTTTCCTTTCTTTCTTTCTTTCTTTCTTTCTTTCTTTCTTTCTTTCTTTCTTTCTTCTTTCCTTACTTCCTTTCTTTTGTAGTCTTTGTAATTTGTTTTCCCAATTACCAATAAAAACAATTTTAATATTATTTTATTCAAATTCTGAGTTCTAAATTCTATTCCCTCTCCCCTCTACCCTCTTTGAGAAGGCAAACAATTTGAAAAAGTTTATTTAAGTACCACTGATATTTCTTTTACAGGCAGACATTATAAATATAAAGTCATCTCTATCATCTCCCACTCTTTATCCACCCAACAAATACCCAAAATGGGTACCCAGAAGTTTCAACATGCCTTCTTTAGTCTTTAGGGATTTTGAGGGGGTTAATTTTCATTGAGTTTAAATGCTAATGGACACAGAACTAATACCTAGAGCTTATTTTAGATGAAAGCTAAGTAATTCTCAGCTGAACTAAGAATATAGCTAAGACTATAACACAAAATTTACATCAAGAAGGGGGAACAGTAAGAGAACCAAAAAAGGAAGAAACTAGACAAGTAATATTGATGAGAAAACATGCTGCACATTTTTTTCTTTGCCTGTGGACCTGGTCTCTAGTGTCTTAATAGAAGACAGCGTTCACCCCAATGGAATGCTTATGGGGAAAAAAATCGTTCAAATCAGTACCATTTAGTTTTGCCACTGGGGAAATCACCTGTTAGAATTTGTTTACATCCCAACTATGACAAAAATGACTTTTTTATGTAGACCCCATCAGAGCAATATTTTGCAGAATCTAAAGATCCCCATGGATCTGAAGTTCCATTTCATCTGATATGTTGGGGAGGAAAAGGACTGAGAAGGTACTGTGCCTTTCCTTTCTTTTTCTTCTTTTCTTCCTAATCTTTTAACATTTATTGATTAAGTTCTTGTTCTATGCAAGCCTCTTGACTTGGTTCAGGGATGCAAACAGCATGAGTAGTCCCTGCCTTCAAAGGAACTTCTAATCATGTAAGGAAAACGAAGAGGAGACTATACCAAGTGTCAGTAAGCCATGGAGACCCATCAGCAATCTTAGAAGGGCAACAACAACTTTCTGCATTCCTTATTTGTCTAAGGCAGATGGTTCTCCATACCGTACCCCAGCCATGCTGAATTTCTCCCAAGGTCACTTTAAGCTCTGGATCTTTGATCCTGTAGAAACATTTGAACAATCTGGAAAGTGTAAGGTTCTTGCCAAGATTCCTAAAGGCTTAGAATGTAAATTCATGATGGATATTTTGTGTGGACACTAGGAAAGATTCTAGGATTCTCCAGCTTGTGATCAGTATCAGCTAGGAAGAAAGAAAGAAAAAAAGAAAGAAAGGAAGGAAGAAAGAAAGAAAGAAAAGGAAGGAAGGAAGGAAGGAAGGAAGGAAGGAAGGAAGGAAGAGAAGGAAGGAAGGAAGGAAGGAAGAAAGGAAGGAAGGAAGGAAGAAAGAAAGAAAGGAAGAAAGAAAGGAAAGAAAGAAAGAAGAAAAGAAAGAAAGAAAAAAGAAAGAAAGGAAGGAAGAAGGAGAGAAATAGAAAAAGGAAGGAAAGAAAGAAAGAAAAGGAAAGAAAGAAAGAGAAAAAAGGAAGGAAATAAAGAAGAAAAGAAAGAAAGAAAAAAAGAATGAGAGAAAAAAGGAAAGAAAGAAAGAAAAAAGGAAGGAAAGAAGGAAAGAAAGAAAGAGAAAAAAGGAAAGAAAGAAAAAGAAAAAAGGAAGGAAAGAAAGAAACAAAGAAAGAAAGAAAGAAATTAAGAAGCATCTTGCAGCTTCTTTTTATTTCCTAGAGTGACCTCTCTCATTCTTTGAATCTAAACCTTTTCTTCTCTGTGTTCCTCTTGTATGGACAAACAAATGGAGATGGAGAATTTGGATTTATACAGCATATGTAGCTTTATAGACAGAACCCTTGTGAATGGCAAGGAAGAACTTGGTTATAAATACATTCCTCTATAAATACCTCATTCAGAGACTTCAGTGGATCTGCGATCTTACTAGGCCTCCACCAGTGCCGTTTGAACCTATCCGTTCTCTAAATCTTATGCAGTAGGAATACAAAACCCCTGGTGATTGATTGTGAGACTCAGTTTAACTGTGTTTGATATAAATGAAAAGTAATAAGCAATTGACTTGAAATTCCATCAGTCTGCCTTACCCTTAATGTTTTCCAACACGTCATCATTTCACCTGGAAAATGGGATAAAGAAGTGCCATGGTTATGAGGCAGCAGAATCAAGAACAGCTCAGGCGTTTTCATTTGCTTTTTCTATAACAGATGTAGATCTTCTCACCTCCAAAAACAAAAAAAAAAAATAATGCCTTGCTAGTAATGCCTTTAACAGTGCTATTCCCCTGTGGCATAGACATCTATAAAGTAAACACTGTTGTTATTGTCAGCAGGCACGCTGTGCAGGATCTCTGCTTTGGTCCTTGTCTGTGAGTGGAGGTGCCTGTCCATTCTCAACAAACATGGAGTGGGGAAGGGGGCAGTGCAGAACAGATCCTCTAGTTCTTTTTATAGTACATAAGAACCATGAGGTCATCCCCACAATATCCATTGACTGTAGGACCATGTTGATTATAAGAGGGATATGAAAAAGAAACTATATCAGGTCCATTAACAAGGGTGAAATAAAATGACAAATAAGAAAAAGCTATAGGAATCACAACTGCTGAACACAGACAAGAAAAGCCTGAGTCATGTCTAAAGTCAACCTCTGAGTATGTGAGAAAGATGCTTATATGATGCCAATTACCTGTTATCCTTCACACACATACACACGCGCGCGCGCAGATGTCAGTGGGATTCACCGAACCCTAGCATTTAGGAGCTAAAAAGGAACTTAGAGACCAGCTAGTTTAACCCTGCTATGAGAGAGAGAGAGAGAGAGAGAGAGAGAGAGAGAGATATGACTAAACAATGTATTTGCCAGAAATAGTAAAATAAGAATACAAAAATAAGTTGCATAGTTACGAAAAAGTTGCGCATTCTACAACTATAGGGTACCTTCCGTGTGAAAACAAAACAAAACAAAGCAAAGCACCAAAACAACAATTTAAAAAATATGCCAATGTCACCCAACTGGAAACAGCCTGAAATACCATAGGTCACTCACTATGTTGTCCTATATGAATTTGTTTCCACATGTTTGATCATATGAGGTTTTCTCCATTGGTTCTATTACCAAGTCTAATCCTAAATAAAAGAGATTCACTGAATTTCAAACCTGAAAGGGACATTAGAGATGATTTAATGCAATGCCTTTATTTTACTGATGAAGTAATTATCTCACAGGTCAGATAAGGGACTGATTCAAGGGCACATAGCTAGTAAGTCACAGAGGAAGGGTCAGATCATCTAACTCCTATCCAACCTGGCCATGGTTTAGTTCTACCAGACTCTGTACTTCTATTTTTTTTTTTTACTTCTGTGTTCTTTCCATAGAATTCTAGGATTCTGCCACTGTCTCTGAATGTCTATGATCTCCATTGCAGTTTCCCATCAGGATTGCCCAGTACTCTACGTTTTCAGACTTTTTTCTTCCCTATCAAAATAAATCTAATGAATTTTACTTTTTTATTTTCAGAGTCCTTCTAGGTGAATAAAAAATAAATGAATAAAAGTACACACATATACATGTACATCCATGTGTATAATACACATGTGTATATATATATATACACACATATATATCTATTCATACATGTGTGTCTGTGTGTGTAATACAAGGATGTTCTGAGAATAGATGTGGATGATATATAAAAATTTAATTGACATTGCCTTTCCAAAGGTGATAGATTGTGGTTTGTTTAGGATTTCTAGAGTTAGAGGTGAGGTAATGTGTGCAACAGGGTAGATGACAAGAAGATAAGATGAAGGGGAATATATTGCTGAGTGGGATATGAAGAATTGTTTGGATGATATGGTTTTGGACCGACTACCTGTAGTGGGCAATGGGAGTTTATCTTTACCCACCAACCAGGATAGCTCAAAACAGGGTGAAAGTCCCAAGGCTGAATGGAATCAGCCTTGCAGGAAGGATCTGTGGAGGTGGTAACCCAGAACATTCAGCAGCAGACCTTGTGGCAAGAAGATGACCTGGGCAGATGACTAGGTGAGCTAGGTAGCAGAGGTGATTGACAACAGAATGCATGAAAAGCTATTAAATTTAGTATCCTCCTTCAGTTTTTTTTTAAACATTAAGCAATATGTTTATTATGCCAATGAGGGGGAATTTTTGTGGCTTACTTCCTGCTGCTTTCTTCACAAATGATTTCTTTTTTTACTATTGTGCTTGTCCTTCATTTTCGAAGAAGACCATGGCATCAGAGAAATGATGACATGACTTGCCCTTGACTTTGTTTTGAGTGAGGGAGGGCTGTGCAGGTCAGCAGCCTCACTTTTTCTCCTGAGTCATCTGGGTCCAGTGACCAGATATTCATCAGGATGGCCCAGGATGCGCTGGGAGATCTTGGCCTTCTTAAGCTGGCCTTTTCAGGTACTCTCTTAGAGGGAGGTAATGCCCATTGAGTGAATAGGACTCTTTAAGAAGTAGTCAGGAAATGGTCCTTTTAATGAACAAAAGACAAATTAACTAAATCAAATTGGGGGGGAAACAGAAACTGTTACTATTGATAATCACTCTAAGCCAGCCATTAAGAGGAGCTTGGGCTGGGACCCACTGTTGTCCAGTCTATGGGCTTCAGAGTGCACTGGGTTTAAGGTTTTGGGAGCAAGAAGGAAGGAAGGGAGGAAGGGAGGGAGAGAGGAAAGAAGGGAGGAAGGAAAAAAGCACATTTACCTAGTAAACCCCAAAGGAAGAGGAGGGGGAGACAGAAGGGAGAGTATGAGTTGGGTTACCCACCTAGCTTGGTTCCCACTCAGGCAGCCCAGTCTACTCACAGGTTGTATTTGTCGTTCATTTACTATATGGCTTCACTGAAGGTTAGGGAAATAAATAAAATCATGAAATTCTACCTTTGGAAAAAGCCTAAAGCATTATCTAAACAGGACTATTAATTTTATAAACAAAACAAAATAAAAACCCACCCTGGGTCCAGAAAATTGAAGTGACTTACTGAAGGTCATGTAGTTAATTGGCGGCGAAGGTAAAATAAGTTCAGGGTCTCCTAGTTCCTTGACATTTCCCCGTTTGCATTGGACTGCCTCCAGTCTTTGGCCTACTTTTCTGCTCCTGTCCTCTCACTTGACTCCTTTCAGAAAGCATTCCTTTGGAAAGTGTTTGAAGGAAGAGTTCTTTTATGTAGGTCAACATCACTACTTGATGTGTCAACACCCGGAGCCTTCAGTTCTGACAGCTACTGGTGGCAGCCTCAGAATATGTTTATTAAGGATAAGAGACATATCAAAGCTATTTCTATCCACTCTTCTATCAAAAATTCTCTATTGTATTTCATAGCAGGAAATTTTGCCATCAAATAATTCAGCTAACTTTTTTTAAACCTAAAGTTTTAAAACTAACTTGTTATCCAACAAAACTCCCATTTCTAACTAAGAAAGTGCTAAACAGAAGCAGAGGAAATTGCAGTTCTCCTAGTGACAAAAATCATGCTCCCTTATAGGACATCTGATTGTTACTTTAAAAAATGGCTCTAAACACTCAGGCAGTTATGCGATTCTGATTTTTTTCTATAAATGGCTAATCTATAAATGACTCTTTCTGGTAAATGAAATAATATTTAATGAAAAGATAGTGGATAAACTACTGATTAAAATGCTGACATGAATAGTTTCAGCTAAAACCAGATTCTTCTCAGAGACCCTCAATAACATTACGAGTCTGGGGTGAGATGAATGTAAAGAATCACAAACGAATGAGATAAATGGAAAAAAATAGTCAATAAAACTCATAGAAAGGAACATGGAAACAACACAATGAAGCACCTGAGTGTTCTGAGTCAAGGGAGTCAGGGTTGGGAATGTAGGCAAGTCAGGAGAAAAGCCTACTAGCTCACTAAGGTTCTTGCTCTGAATCAGGGCTCACACAGAAAGATAGTAACCAAACATTTCCCATTGGTTGACGCTGGTCCGCTCTCATTAGACTAGGCTCCTGGTCCAACAACCATTCTCTGTGCTTACTCAGGAGCCATCATCTGACTGTGATGCCCACCCCAACTCAGAATGCATATTCAAAACCGTATTCCAATATCTCCATTAATATTCCTAACAGTGCTATTTTTTCCATACAGCCACCCTCCTTCAGGCCAAGAACCAAGAGCCATGCAAGGCTTTTCCAGTCCTACTTAGACCCTGCAATGAGGCATAGCTTGATAGTAACTTGAACATTTATAGAGCCGAGTAAATAATAAGTATGTATAAGTATGCCCACTGATATGTGTGTAAGGTGAGGGTCAGGAAGGATCAGTCTTCAGTTCCTACAGTGAAAAGACTGAGAAATGAGCAAGCATGAAGACCCTTGACATACATATTATATATATATATATATGTATATATATATATATATACACACACACAATATATATACACACACAATATATATATATACACACACACAATATATATATACACATACATACATAGACATATACGTACATGCACACACATAAACATATATATGAAAAAAATTGAACTCAAAGACAATAATAAAAATGGGATCAAATAATCATAACTTGTGATGAAGCCAAAGCAGTCCTTTTGAAAACTTAGATATCACTAAAAAATTATATCAACAAAATTGAGATTAAAGAGAACAGTAAATTGAGAATGCAACTAAAACACTTGAAAATCTGCAAAGTTATATACTACTCCCCCCAATAGATATTGACACTCTCGAAATCAAAGAGATAGAAGTGAAAGCCTGAAAATGGGGGAAAATAGACCTTTCCTTAATATAATTTTTTATTTATATCTAAATCAAAGAGATAGCATTATTTATATTTAAGAAATAACAGAATATTTCTAATAAGGCCATTTGATAAAATGTAAATTTTGTTTGAGGCCACTATTATTTAATAAAATTCTAAAATGACCAGTTACAGGATGGGGAAAGAGAAAAGAGGCATGAAGAGTAAGGGGAAAAAATCTGTATTTGCAGATAGCATGATAATTTACTTAGAAATTTTCCAACTTAATAAAAACCATCAATAGAAGCACTAATTTCAGTAAAACAGAAAGGTAAAAAATAAACCTGTGAAAACCATTGACCTTTTTGTGTGTTGCTAATCAAAACAGCAGAACAAGAGAGAAAATGAAATTCTCAACATAATAAAAATGAATAAAGCATCTGTGATTTAAACTACCAAAAGCCCTCAGGACTTTGAAGAATGTAACTACAGAATATTCTTTAACAAAAATAAAGGGGGATAAAGGAAGACAAATAACTGAATTGATATTCATTTCTTGCAGTTCACTCATAGCAATTTAGCAATACTATCTAAATTAATTTATGCATTTAATGTCATTCTAATCAAACTATCAAGGATACTTTATAGAATTTGACAAGATAATTTTAATTTATCTGGAGAAATAAAATGCCAAGAATTTTATGGGAAATTGGGAAATATAAAAATGATCTCAAACTATATTACAAAATTGTGGTGCTGGTTACACATTAGAAAATGTAACAAGTGTCATAATGTGTAATAACAAGTGTCATAAAGTGTCATAAATAAAAAGACCAGAAAGTAAATAAACATAGTAGACTTGTATCCAATAAAGTGGAGAACCCGATCTTTGGAGACAATGACTTTTTATTTACCAAGAATAGTTTACAAATCTGAAAAGTGATTTGGCAGTAATTAGGTTAAATTTCTGTCTTATGCCATATACACTGATTGACCCCAAATGGTTATGTGACCCCCTCCAAAAAGATTAATAGCTAATAGAATTCAAGAAGAGCTAATCTTAGCTACCTCCTAGGAGAATAAAAGGTAAAGAATGCTAGTGATATATGAGCATGGTACCCAGAAGATAAGACTGTCTTGGGCTGCCAGGTAATGGAGTTTTGAGTTGAGCCCAGAGGCTGTTCCCCAGGTAATCAAGAAAAAACTGGTATAAACAAGTCCCAGGGCCAGGAGGGAAAACAGACAATCAGAAAGTAGAGGCAGCTCGTGGTGAAAAGGTTAGTCCACACTGTTCCAGAGTCTGTGACTAAGTCCAATCTCTGAAAATAAGGTTTGTGTATTTATAGATCATTCAACTGGTCACAAATTCAAAGGACTCTGGTTTGATTGTTTCTTTCAAGTGTATAACTAGTAACTAACTGGTAAGAAGTCATTTTCCTCAAAATATTGATAATTCTGTGGGAAAAGGAAGATTTGGAGTAAACTTTTTCATGAGTTTATCTCAAGGTCTGTGATTGGGTCTTATTTATCACAGTATATTCCCCAGTGCTAACAGTACCACACAAGATAGATTATTAATATATTTATTGAATGGATGTGTATGAGTAATGTGATAATGTTATTTAGTTTTATGAAGTACTCAGAATTATAATCTCAAAGTTAATTTCCAGAATTATAGACAATAACATGAATCCATTCTCTCCAATATGTTTTTTTTTTCAAGAATCACAGAATTAGATGGTATTGTAGGGGTTATCTAATTTACCTACTGCCTTGAGGCAAAAGACCACAATTTATACTGGGTAAATGAATTTCGTTTTTTAAAAACATATATAGAAATGAAGCATTTACAACCCACCTCCTGCCCCCATCCCAATGACCTATTCCCAAGCTTAATAACCTCCACTGTCCGAAAATTCTTACATCTAATCTAAATCCCTCATGTTGCAGCCTAAGCCCATTTCCTGTGCTTCCTTGTTCAGTGGAGATGAAAAACAGCTGGCTACCTGCTCTGTGGAAGAGCTCTGAATAGACTGAGTAATGCGCATTTATATTTCTTCCCTCTTCTCGCCAGATTGAATAACCTTAAGTCTTTTCACCTTTCATAGGAAGCAACTATGTCTAATGTATGAAAAGAGCATTGAACTAGTAGTCATTTCACCTGGGTAGTCTTACTTTCTGCTGTAAATAGAATTTCCATGGCAGTAATACACAAGGGAAGGCCAAAACCAGCATATCAGGCAGACCAGCAAGGTTAAATGAAGGTTGTAAGTCAAATATGGAAGTGTGACCAGGTGTTCACTTTCATAGGGACAATCAGATGGGAGAGGGGGTGTACAACAAATTCTTGAAGAAGTAAAATAAGATGATTCTAAAAAAGGGAAATGACAGATAGAACCCATGAACACATTCAAAGCCTAATCAAGATCTGAGTTATTTTTATCCAAATAGGACAGGATCAAACGACTGGCAAAGATCAACACAATGTTTAAATGAATATATGCTTAGAATCAGAAAGGGCCCAATAGCAGGTGCTGAAGAGCCAGATACTGAAGGAAAATGGAGCAGAATAGAAAGCCAAGCCACTGAGGAGCCAGAGGTGAAGCCATAGTTTGGGGAAGAAATGAAAGAAGTGCTGAGCAAGTAAATCTAGTTACTAGACCTAGGGTGAAGTGGGACTTAGAGAAGGTCATTTTAATAACCATATGACTATGAGAAAGTCAGTTTTCCTCATCCATAAAATACAGAGACAAAACCAAATAATCTCTAAGATCCCCTATACTTCTAAAATTTTGCTTTGGTTGGTTGGTCCTTCATTCTCAGAGAGTACAAAAATGGCATCGCTATGTTGGTTTCAAGGTACAGTGTGTCTGGCACAAATAGTTTACATGTAGATTTCTCTAAATTTGCACATCTCACTTTTAAGGCACTGCAATTCTGATTTGCTCACAATGCCTTCTTTGATGTGGAAATGCCATGTTGGGTCCTCTACCAGTGTCACCTCTATCTTCCAATCAATCTTAAAGTTTTCGAGAAAGTTCTTGTGTCACTTTTGCTCAAATGCTTTTTAGCATGATGTTTTTAGCAATGTGGCCAGAAGCCTTTAAGGTGAACTGTCCGGGGCCCCACTGTCCCCGGTCGACCCTCCCGGTGAGTAGTAACCCCTCACTCTGCTTCACGCAGCTTCAGACGTCTCTGGACCCGTCCCCGGAGGCAGGAGCACGGGTGGAAACCAAGCACGAGCCAGAGTGGTAGAGCAAAGAAGGTGTTTATTCAGTAGTTCACATCAGTCCAGTCCCCCCGAGCAACCCAGGGCGTTGCCTTTTATTCCTTATCCCTTCCGGTTCTTGCTATCTGGCCCCTGATTGGAGAGCTCAGCCTGCTGTTGCCCCCAGCCCCCTCCCCTTAGCTGGTTGTGTCCTGTGGCAATAGGGCAGGAGTCTCTCTGGACCTTCCCTCCCCACTTGGACCATCTGCTTGGTCCTATCACAGGTGGCCAGGTGTGTTTTACTCTCACTGGGGCTTCCTCAGCACCTCCCAGAGGGCGGTATCGTGCCTTGTACACGAGCCTTTCCTGCACCCTTAGCCCGGAAGTCACGGGTGAGGCGCGTGATTGCCGGGGAGGGGCAGGTATAGACTCCCGGCCGTTACCTCTCTGCCCAGGAGGTCCGGGGACGGCCCCTGACAACTCCCCCTTTTTGTTTTATAAAGGTAAGTGAGAGAATAGGTCATGTGGCCTGTCTCCATGCCTGGTACCGAAAGTGGGCAGGGCCCCTGTCTTAGGCTATGTGGGTGGCCCCCACCTCCAGCATTTCTGGTAGGTGGACCCACAATAATCCCGTCATTGGGTACCTCTGCAGCCAACGGGTCTCCAGGTCATGGAGCCACAATATTCCTGTAGAAAGCTCATTATTGATTATAGTGGGGCACAGGGATGCTTTTGGGGCTGAGGCGAGAGCTAGCGTCTCTCTAAAGCTGTGATCCAAACTTGTGGATTAGAGTGATTTGTCAGGGAGCGGAGAGCCCATGCGGTATATTGCCGCTGTTGCGTCTGCCTCTGCCGAACCTGGCGTAGGCAGAGCAGGAAACCCACGGCAAGGAGAAGGAATAAAGAGGCTGAGCCCGCATAGCTTTTCATCCAGGTAGATAGGGTAGAAAGGACAGAGCTAAAGGCAGTAGTAACAGCGGGATCAATTCGGGTGGCATTGATATTAGCAACCTGGTGTCGAAGGATGTGGAGGGTGCGCTGAAAGTTGTCGGACCAATTTCCTATGAGCATCTGCGATAGTTTGCGGGACAAATTGGCAGCATGGGAGAGGTTTTGTTTGAATAAACACTCTCCCTACTATCTTTGGTCCTATACATGCTTGTACAGAACAATTCTGGCATGTAAAATTGAAAATTCCTGTCATGTTCTGATATGTCTCTAGTTTAGATCTGTAGTCTCTGTCCCATAGAAATATATGTGTGTTCCCTAGACATACTTCACCCATTAAAGTAATGTTGTTAGCTTTCTTTGGTGATGCTGCAGCAGGCATTCCCTGCACTGTTTGTCCTCCCATAGCTAGAATAACTTTGTCTAGTCCCTGAACAGGTCTCTCAACCTCAGGAGACCCTTTATAATTGATGTACATTTGTCTAGGAAAGTTTGGTGCATATTTTTCCTCAAGTAAGTATGTAAGATTGTGACATGAATATAACATTTCTATGTAGTTTCCCATAATCAATTCTTTCTCCTGACAGGTATGTTGTGACAATTCTCAAATGGTAAAAACCCCGTATACAGATGCCAAAGGGTTACATTTCTCTTCTTTTGTAAGTTACAAAATGGCCTAAATTTCATCCCACAAATAAGTCCCACAAAGTCCTTGTCTGACCAAACTACTATTGTCCCATTTATCCTCCAGGTGAATAGATTATAAGCGTGTAATGTATCTTTCTCATCCAATGTCTCTTGTCCGTCCACAATAGTGGCACACCAGGGATACCCCTCTGTTCCATTCACCTGTGTGTATTTAAAACCAAACCCATTCCAATTCCCAGAAATACCCTTCTATAGACAAAGTGGGAAACCTGTGACTAGTCCTGAAAAGTTAGTGTCTCTGAAAGAGTCCCATTATTATCATAGTCTAGTCCATCATCTTTAAACATGTGAGAAATATTGCCTTGGATGATAAATTTGGTTATTGTCTCACTCCATGACATCACCCTTAACCATGGTGGATTCGTGAGGAACGTCCATCTCTATTGTTCCTTCGGTGCTGGGTCGATGGACGCAGTGTTCTTTGAGTGTCATAATAAGTATGAGAAAAATGAAAGGAGTCATTGTGACCTAGTTGATTAAGCTTCTCCAGAAGTTTTTTCATCCGCCGCTGATAGCACCTCCTCACTCCCATCCTTTTCACTGGAACCCAAACTTCTTTATTATCATCTGTTGAAACACAAACATACCCTTTTCCCCACATTAACACTGTATGAGGACCAAATCAATTTTTATTCTCATCGTGCCACATTACTTTACTGGCTGCTTTCAGGGCACTTGTTATTGCTGATTCATTCTTTGCAGACTCCTTATTAGGAAATGTTAAGAATTTCATAGCAGCCAATAAGCCATCATTATAGAATTTTAAATAATTTAGAATATAAACAGCCAAATAGCCAATTGTAATTTATCATCAATTTAGAGTATAAACAGCCAATTGCGAATTTATCAACTCCTGGTCCAACTCCTCCTTTTTCTTTTTGCAAGTAAGTGTCCAGGGATCGATTTTCTCATTCCACTATAGCTTGACCAGTGGGATTATGGGGGATTCCAGTGACATGTAAAATGGAAAATTCCACCATGAACTGTTCGATGGCTTTACTGACATAAGCTGGACCATTGTTTGGTTTAATGCCTTTTGGTACTGCATGATTTTGAATGTGACCAAGTGTGTGTGATATAAAATATTGTTGTTTTGGCCCTTATTGCTGGTTGAACTTCCATAGTTATCTGTTTAATACTATCTGCCCTTTCAGGAATATAGGCTGACTCTACTCTAGGTATCAATGGTACTGTATACTTTCTGTCTGTGATGATATTGCAAGGTTCTTTCACATATAATAATGCTTGCAATACTGCATATAATTCATTTTGTTGTGTAGAAGTAAATGTTGTTTTAAATTTATGCATCTCCTTTTTAGATGGAATATACATAGATGCCCTAAAATTTTTTGTTGCATCTGTAAAAACATTAACTCCCTCTACCAGTGAGGAAGAGCATTTGTTGGTCCAAGATCATGGCCACGTGGCAAATTGCCACCCAGAAGGAATTGGGAACCTGTGTTGGAAATTCTGATTAATCAATATCTGCCATTCCACAAACTCTTGTATGCAGTTCTCTATTTGTTGACTTGTATACATAGTCTATATTGTGTGAGGTTTCTGTCCTATTAACATCCTTACTCTCTTCACTGCCTTATGTATGACTTGGCCTACCAGCACAGCATAAAGCACACAAGCTCTGTTCTTTATCTGAGCCAAATGTACCCACTCAATAATCCCTTGTTTTTGATGTAAAATTCCAGTGGGTATTTTTTTTTTTTTTTTTTCAGTGAATAAGATTGTTACTTCCAAGTCCTGTGATTCTAATATCCTGCTAGTAGTACACTCCATAATCTTTTTCTGCACTAATTTCAAACATTCCAGTGCTTCATCTGTCCATTCTCTGCATGACTTTAATTGAGAAGGACCTTTCAATAAATCATATAATGGTTTCATTTGATCAGTTGTAATTCCCAACTGTGGCCTACACCACTGAATTTCTCCTATCAATTTCTGAAAGTCATTTAAAGTTGTAACCTTTGTAGAATCTATGATAGGTGACTTCAAACTTAAGCCTTACCACCTTACATCATTGTTTCACAGGGTAGTTTCTCCTTCTCCGATTACATTTACTCTGAAAAAAAACTTTTTAGAAATTAAGTTGTTGGTAAGTTCAAACACTAAATTTAACTTTTGCTTAAGCCAAGGAATGACTACAAGTTCAGATTAGAAGAGCAAGATCTTTTCTGCTTCATAGACCATCACATATTAATTTACCAATACATTGTCTTGAAAATGAAAATTTAAAACCGTTTAAAATTTCTCCTGTTGTTAACAGTCACTAGACTTTTACAAAAATTAGTTGAAAACCTTCAAAATAATAATTCTCTTCTCTTGATCTAATCTGGAATGATAAAAGTTACAATTCACTGTAGACCCAGCTGAATGATGAGTTGGGACTGCAGGGCAAAAATCTTAATGGTTCCATCCTTTACTCAAGTAAATTTTATTTCTGTGTCCACTCCTTAAGAACTTCTTTGAATGAGAGAGTTTTTGAATTCCTCAGCTGAAGGGAGGGAGACTTCTGGACAACTGCCCAGTGGCGCCAAGTCTATTCCATTCTGCTGGAGAGTTTCAAAAGCTTTATCTCTGCTGAGGTGTCCCTTTAAGATTTATGCATATTTCCAATTTGCCTAGTGCCAAATAATATAACAAATCCTGATCTGTTTTAAACATCCAATTAGGAGTGACACGTTTCACTTAAAATGTGAACAGAATAACTACCTTTTGGTTACTTCTCATTATACAAAATACTTTTCTTTTAGGTGAGATTTAGGTGAAAATGCTGATCAGCCTGCACCAGATCTCCTCTCGTCTCTCTCTCCACCCTCACAATTTGGCCAGAATTGGAGGGTGAAGCGAGAGAGAGTTTAACCAAAAACTTTCAAATAATTTCCAAAACTTTTATGCTTTCCTTAAACTTCATATCCATGTTGTTTTCCTAATGGGCTTTGATTAAAGCCCCCTCTAATACTGCACAGACACTATGTCCCTGCATTTCCCATCCAAGACTACACCTTGCAATCACATAAACTAAATAATATAAGATTAGTTCCTCTCTTTCTCTCTCCCATACTTCTCCCCGATGCTGCAGTCATCAGAGAGAAGGGAGGAGGGGGAGGAAAAGAGATAACATTCCAAGGTCCAGCTACCATGGAGCTGACCGTAATAACTCACAAACACACGCACACAGAACATGTAAAGACAGAACACATATACAGACAATAAAAGAATCCAAAAAACTGAGAAAATTGTCAGAAATCCTCTGTACACATTATAACTCTGGCTTAATTTCTATCACTGTGTCCGGGCTGCTGAATTCTCCACTGTGCCACAAATCCTGGGCAAATTTTTTGCTGTGCCACAAAACCAGGCCCTGGGCCAACTCTGGATGTATTTCCTGTTTGAATTTCTGACTGCACCAACTCCCTCTTTCCTCTCTGTCCTATCTGGTCATGATTGTCTCCTGAGCTCCCAGACCGCCAAGATTGTATGACTGTCTGTACATAAGCAGAGCCGGGACCATATTTTGCAGCGGCCTCTTTAAGATCTCTTAGGAATTTGTAGGACAGCGGTTTATGCACCCTTTGAGGCTGTCCACCCTGTTCTGGCTGAACAAACACAGGGAATAGGTTGGCCCCTTTCCAATCTACCTCCTCTCTATTTTCCTGCTGCTCTGGGACTTCCTCTTTTTGTTTGTCCTGTGATTTCTTTTGGGGTCCCTCTCCTCTCTGCGGGCGAAGTTTTGTTCCTTGTCTTTTCCCATGTCCTGCTCCCTCCTCCCGGATTCCTTCCTGACTCTGTCTTTTAGCCTCTCGGACTACACTACCCAGACTCCTCCATGGATACATAACAAAGTCCTGGGGATTGAGGAAGTAGGGGTCCTCTTTTTGGTATGAAGCCATCTGCTGCCTTATTAATCGGCAACGGGTCGGATCAATTCCTGTATGCTCTACCCATGGACTGATGGTTATTATTTTCTCGACCCAATCTTGGCAAATTCTTATGTGTATTTTTATCCCATTCTGCTTGCAGAGTTCGTACACTTGGCAAGCTAGAATTCCTTTGTCCTCTGGCTTAATCTCTCCTACGGACTGTGTTTGTCCCATTTTTTAGTTCTGCCTTCGGGGAGCCTCGGGTAAATTCTTAACTTTCGCTCTGCTCAGGCAATCCCCGGGTGCTTGGCTCTTCTACCCCCTGCCCGCAAGGGATAGGCGAGTTACTCACCTCACCACATCCGTCCCTGTTCGGGCGCCAGTTGTCCGGGGCCCCACTGTCCCCGGTCGACCCTCCCGGTGAGTAGTAACCCCTCACTCTGCTTCACGCAGCTTCAGACGTCTCTGGACCCGTCCCCGGAGGCAGGAGCACGGGTGGAAACCAAGCACGAGCCAGAGTGGTAGAGCAAAGAAGGTGTTTATTCAGTAGTTCACATCAGTCCAGTCCCCCCGAGCAACCCAGGGCGTTGCCTTTTATTCCTTATCCCTTCCGGTTCTTGCTATCTGGCCCCTGATTGGAGAGCTCAGCCTGCTGTTGCCCCAGCCCCCTCCCCTTAGCTGGTTGTGTCCTGTGGCAATAGGGCAGGAGTCTCTCTGGACCTTCCCTCCCCACTTGGACCATCTGCTTGGTCCTATCACAGGTGGCCAGGTGTGTTTTACTCTCACTGGGGCTTCCTCAGCACCTCCCAGAGGGCGGTATCGTGCCTTGTACACGAGCCTTTCCTGCACCCTTAGCCCGGAAGTCACGGGTGAGGCGCGTGATTGCCGGGGAGGGGCAGGTATAGACTCCCGGCCGTTACCTCTCTGCCCAGGAGGTCTGGGGACGGCCCCTGACAGTGAACAAAAAATGATGCGAATGTTAGCAGGAGGAGAAGGGTAGCTAGGTGGTCCAGTGGATAGAGTACCACCCAGTCTGGAGTCAGGAAGACCTGAGTTCAAATCCAGCTTCAGACACTTACTAGCTATGTGACCCTGACAAGATTAAGTCACTTAATCTTGTTTGCCCTAGCTTTTTCATCTGCAAAATGATCTGGAGAAGAAAATGGCAAACCACTCCACTATCTTTGCCAAGAAAAGCCTAAATTGGGTCATGAAGAGTTGGATGCATCAGAAAAATGACTGAAATGTGTATGGACCATTTAAATGCACAGTGAGAACTTTCTATTTGAATGAACCTGAAAAGAAAATTTTCTTTTTAAATGATGATTTTATTTTGTACAGTGAATCATTTCACCCAATTTTCATTTTTAAAAAAAATTTTAGTATAATTTACTTTCAATTTTCAACATTCACCTCCACAAGATTGTGAATTCCAAGTTTTCTCACCATCTCTCTCCCCCACCCCCAGGAAAGCATGCACCCCAACCATCCCTTTCCCTAATCTTCCCTGCCTTCTATCATTCCCCTCTTTCTCCAACCCCTTCCCTCTATTTTCTTGTAGGACAAGATAGATTTCTATACCCCATTGCCTGTACATTTTGTTTCCCAGTTGCATGCAAAAACAATTTTTAACATTCATTTTTAAAGCTTTGAGTTCCATATTCTCCCCTTTCCAACCTCCCTACCCACCCTCACTAAGACAGCAATCAATTCCATATAGGTCATACTTGTGTAGTCATGCAAAACACTTCTGTAACAGTCATGTTGTGAAAGACTAACCACATTTCCTTCCATCCTGTCCTGTTCTCCATTTATTCCATTCTTTCCCTTAATCTGTCCCCCCACAATAGTGTTTGCTTCTGATTATCCCTTCCAGAATTCTTCAGTCCCTTCTATTATCCTCCCTCTCCTCTCCCCTTTCCCCTTACTTCCTGCAGGGTAAAATAGGTTTCCATGCCCAATTTAATGTGTGTTATTTCCTCCTTGAACCAAACCTGATGAAAGCAAGGCTTAC
Source organism: Bettongia penicillata ogilbyi (assembly GCA_023548195.1). Taxonomy (NCBI): domain Eukaryota; kingdom Metazoa; phylum Chordata; class Mammalia; order Diprotodontia; family Potoroidae; genus Bettongia; species Bettongia penicillata. Next base: position 95,225 of record JAJHZJ010000939.1, on the reverse strand, counting down.
TTATACCCACTTATCTCCTCCCTCTTCCTCTCCATTGTATAAGCTCTTTCTTGCCTCTTTTATGTGAGACGATTTACTGTATTTTACCTCCCCCTTTCTATTTCTCCCAGTACATTTCTCTCAACATTTAATTGTATCTTTTATGTACCTTTCCTTCACATTCAGCTCACCCTGTGCCCTCTGTCTATACATACATACACACATGCAAACATATATAATATACACATACATACATACATACATGAAATGTGTATATATGTGTATAAATATACATACATATATGTATGTGTATATACATACATATACACACACATATATACATATATATATATATGTATATATATATTCCCTCGTTCCTATCCTTTCCCAAAACCTTAAACCTACTGCACTCTGAACTCAGACAACACTGGACCCCTGCCTAAGGGCTCTCTTCTGGACTCTCCTGGATTAAGAATGATTATCAATAGTAACTGTTGCTATTTCCCTCTCAGCCTGATGTCTTTCTTTTTCTTTGTCTCATTAAAGCCTCCATCCTCTGGCTCCTTCTTAAACAGGCCTATTCAATGAATGGGTGTTACCACACCCTAAGTGAGTACCTGAATAGACCTTGGCCTAAAGGGGCCAATGTCCCTCGTGGCCTGGATGAACATAGCTCCTCAGGAACAGAAGCCTCCCATTAGTGGCAGTCTAGAAGCACTTGATCTACAAAGCTCCGAACTTCTCATGCAGGGCCAGAGAACTGAGGATAAAAATAAGTGAGGCATGTTACCTTGACAGGATGTGCATGTGGGGAACTGTGTACCCTCACTCCACTATGATTGAGGGAAGGAGCACAGCATGTACCTGGGCCACTTTTAACCACCCAAAAGTCCAGTGGGTCAGGGACCCAGTCTCATGAACTGTGACGTACCCACTGTGGGAGAAGATTGAGATGCTTTGAGGTCTAGCCCCAAAGGAAACCACAGAGAGGAAGGAATCAGGAAGTGATTAATAAGGGGAAAAAAGGAGGGGAGGACGAGGAGGAGAGACATTAACAGTACTAAAGATTCCAGTAAAAAGAAGTGTTAAGCACCTTGAACATCAACAGATAAGTGAATAGAGAAAAACAAGAATAGAGAAAAGAAAAATAGCTTCTAGATCTAATAAATGAATTCAGGCACCTAGGAATAAATATTGCTAAATGAAGGAAACTATTAAATACTTGAAGAGACAGAGGACCCTACGGAATCTGAGGAGAAAAGAGAACCACAACATGCTGTTCCTAAGTGGTTCAAAAGAGAAATGAGAATGATGAAAGCAGAATGTGTGTCCAGCACAGCAAAAATAATGAACAGAATGGGAAGTACACCTAAATTAAGCAAGAAAGAGGAGATATTAACAAGTAGAGGAGAAATGCATGAATTATAAACAAACTTATAGAAATTATAAATAAAACTAAAAGCTTACTTTTTACTAACAAACTTTTAAACCCTTAGGTAATCTGATTTTTAAAAGTGAGCAGAAAAACAATTCAATAAAATAGCAAAGAAGCAAGGTGAAATCACAGAAAAAAATTAAACTTATGATCAGAATATATCCATAAGTCATATGCTAACAAAACTGTAAAAACAAAAGAAATAGAGAAATATCTTCAAAATACAAAGTACCCAAACTATTAAAAAACCAGATAGAAATCTTAGATAACTTGATCTTAGAAGAGGATATAGATCCAGCTTTAAATGAAGTTTCAAATAAAAAAAAATAACAAAAATAAAACTCCTGGACCTGATGGATGCGCAGGAGAATCCTTTCCAACTCCTTTGAAAGAACAGTTGTACCTATCCTTCACAAATTATTCTCAAAAACTGAGGGAAAAAAGAACCCTATCAGGAACCTTGTGTAGACAAATATTGTTCTAATACTCTAACCAGGGAAAGATAAAACATGGAGAAAAACAACATAGGCCAGTATCATTAATGAATATCAACTGAAAAACTTTAAATAAAATCCTGTCAAAGAGCAACATTTTTTTCCAACAAATCATTCCCTATGATCAAATGATATTTATACCAGTATTGCCAGAATCATTCAACATTAGAAAAACAATCAACATGATCATATTTAAAGCTAAAATATCTAAAAATATCTGACCTTAATAGACAGAAAAAGCCTTTGGAAAAGTGCAATAATCTTTTATGCTAAAAATCATACAAAGCGAATATAGAGGAACCTTTTTTAATATCACAGAAAGCATCAATCTAAAGCCAAAAACAAGAATCATATACAATGGGGACACATTCGATTCTTTTTCAACAAATACAAGAGTGATGCAAGGATGCTCTCTTGTCCTACTCTTATTTGATATAGTTCGGAAATGCTAACTATAGCGATACAAGAGAAAGGAATTAAAGGCACAAAGAAAAGCAAAGAGGAGATAAAATTCTCCGTTTAATGAGGATATGACGATTTAGTTGGAAAACCCCAGGGAATCAGCAAGAATGCTCATTAATACAATAAACAGCTTCAGCAAAGTTGCAAGCTACAAAATAAAACCTCAAAAATAGATAGAATTTCTATATGATGGTAACACACAAGGAGCAATAATAAAAAATGAAATTCCATCCAAATAACATTATATATATATATATATATATATATATATATATATATATATATATATATACACACATACATGTGTGAGTATGTGTGTATACACAAATATATAATGTGGAGATCAATGTCACCAAACACATAAAATACTTGTACAGATTTGATTACAAAATACTCCTTAAAGAAATAAAAAAAAAATCTAAGTAGCTGGAGGAATATTCAATGCTTATGTGTAGGTCCTACCAATATAATCAAAATGATAATATTATCAAAACTAATTTACACTTTTAATTCTATTTGAGTCAAATTATCATGGTAATAAATTACAGAGCTTGACAAAATAATAGCAAAGTTCATTTGGAAAAGTGAAACATCTAAAATAGCAAGAAAAATGTTGAAAAGAAGTAAGGACAGAGAAAGAACACCATTTCCAGACCTTAAACTATATTATAAAGCTATAGTCCTCAAAATCATCTGGCATTGGTTAAAGAATAGAGAGATTGATCATTGGAACCAACCAGTAAAAGAGATTCAGAAACAATAGAACTCAATTATCTAGTGTTTGATAAAGAGGGAACCATAAGTTACCTAGGGAAGAACTCTATATTTGATTTTACAGAGAACTTCTGGGAAAACTGAAAAGCAGTCTGGCAGAGATTAGGCTTAGACCAACACCTTGTATCATACTCCACAATATACTCTAAATGCATATGTGACTTAATATTAAAAATTATTTTAAAATTTAGAAGGAAAGACAGATAATATACCTCTCTATAGGTAACGTATTCTTAATCAAATAAGAGATAGAAGTAAATAGAAAACATAACTTTTTTTACTTGAAGCTGAAAAATTTCTGCACAGACAATATAATGGGGGGAAAATCTTTCTAACAAGTATCTTCTAATAAGGGTTTGGTACCCAAGATATATAAATAACACACACATGCACATGTGTATATATGTTTATATGCACACACATGTGTATATATAATGCACACATGCATGTATGTATACATATATGCACATACACACGACAACCATTCCACAATAAGTAAATGCTCAAAAGTTCTGAAGAAATAATTCTTTGAACAACTGCAAAATATTCACAATCATATGAAAAAACTAGAAATCATTAATAATAAGAGAAATGCAAATGAAAACAAATCTGAGGTTCACCTTATATCCTGAAAAGTGAGAAAATTAACAAAAATGAAATCAGTCAATGTTGGAGGAGTGTTTTTCATTGCACATTTTGGGACTTTTTCAATATATCAATCATGTGTAATGAATTCTTTTTTCTGTCTCTAAAAAAATGCTATTTGTCATATGGCAATTTTGGGGGTAGAATACAAGGGGGAATAATATGTGAGATACTCTGGTGATATAAGAACTAAGGTTTTCTGTGAGAGAAAAGAGGCTCAAGAAATATAGGTCATATTGTATTATATAGATTACTATTGTGCATAAACTGGACTCTTACTTCTTGGGTCTGACCTAAACTTTGTATCTTGTGTAGCACAGTTTACTACATATAGCAGATGTTGTATTAATGTTTTTTATACTAATATTTTATACAGAACTACCACTTTCAGAGTGTTTAGGAGTTAGACAAACTGAAGGCCTGTGAACAGAGGCTAATCTTCCAATAATCCCCTGTGCTCCACCAAAACAAGTAGCTTTACATTCTAAATAAGCAAAAACTTTAAACAGGGAGAGCTGTATAATGGGCTACCTTAGGGTGAGTATGTAGATGGCACTTCACTGGATGTCTTCAAGTAGAGACTAAATGATTACTTTTTGTGTATATTATCCTATTTGGGTATAGATTTGAGTGAGTGATTTCCAAGATCTAATAAGTTTTGAAAGTTAAATATAAAAAAAATGTCACTTTAGTAGGACGTACTTCATCAAATATTCTATCAGTGACAACAACGTTGAAGAGAATGGGGGAAATTGAGCAGAACAAAGCAGTGAAGAAAACCACTGTCAAGCAAGAGAAAAGAGGTGTTGAGCCATAAATTAATGTTAGCACTGAGGCAAATCGAACATAGAGGAGATGGGCTCACTGGAACAGATCAGCACAATATTAACAGAGCACAGTGAGAAAGCACATCTACTCATTTCATAGCGTCATAGAATTTTAGGGTTAGAGGAGTGTTAAGTTCGTTGTCACTGGAACAAGGGACTTTTGGAGAATTCCAATGTAGAGAGGGGCAGCATGGAACACTGGAGTTAAGAAATGTGCGTTCAGATCTTCCTCAGATACTTAGTGTGGGATCTTGGGCAAGTCAACAACCTCTCTGGAACTCGATCTCCTTAGCTTTCAAATGATAATAGCTTAGGTTCTTTTATGAGGTTCTACACATATGAATCTATTACTGCTTCATGAAGTGCTCATCCATTTGTAATGGGAGTTAAAAATCTTCCCCACCAGGTGGGTCCATCAAGGGAGGCTTGATGAAGGGAGACTTGTTTCCTATGAAGGTCCACACCTTTTGCTGATTACTAATGAGGCACTGGTTCACGAGGGGTTGTGCCCTCCAGCTCTGAAAAGAGTATACGTACTTGGAAGTGAGGTTTTGCTCTGGGGCTTCATTTTTGGAAGAAGGCTCTGTGCCAGATGAGACTCTGAGCAGCTGCTAAGGAGCCCTGCCTCATCCCCCCACCCCCTTTGGAAACCCAGATGTTGGCACTTCTCTCTCTGGTACTGGTGTGTGTATTATCTATGGTCAGACAGCTGGAAGCCCTGTCTGTTGGTCCCGTTTGTATTTTCTCGGAAGTTCAGAGTGCTGACTTTTCCCCTGAACTAAGTGAATGATATATGTGCTTGATTAAAATAAGATTGTTCACACCTCTTAAAGTTGCTTTCTTTTTAGAAAAACAGATCTAAGAATCTGTACCAGCAGGTCATCCTGGGTGCCAGAGTACTTGCTGATATACTATTCTATTGTTGAAGACCTCCAAAGGAAAGGAAGCAGCTCATGTCACTTTAAGACCTCTCTCCTTCCGTACAGCTGAAGTCTGCCTCTGTGAAGGTCACTCCCACTGCTCTTCTGTCCTTTGGAGCCTCCAGCTCTGCCTTCTGCATATGAATCATCATTGTGATCATTGCCAACAGTAGCAGCATTGATATTTTGTTATAATTAATATAATTATAAATATATTGTACTATTATATAACATATGAATATTATAATTTTATATGATGTATGACAAGGGGCAACATAACATGATGTGATATGATACAACACAGAAAATATGATACTATATAAAATAATATAGTATGACTTCATGATAACATATATGTCACAATATGTAATTTGTGTAATTGATGTGATATGATGATATAGCATAATTAATGTAACACAAAGTAGTAATGATGATGATGATGGCATGGTTTGGCCTTATTGTTATAAATGAGCCTTTCCAGGAGGAAGCAGTCCAGAGCCCAGAATCCTGGAACACTGCCACTATAATGGTGGATAGTGAATAGATTGTTGGACTTGCAGTTAGAATGACTCCTAGATTGAGCTGATTTCAAATCAACCTCACACATTTATTTACCTATGTAAATCTCTTTAAACCTCAATTTTTTCATCTATAAAATGGGAATGATAACACCTTATAGAGCTGTTGTAACACTCAAGTGAGATAATATATGTAAAGTGCTTTGCAGACTTTAAAATGTGATATAATGCTAGCTATCATTAGCTATTAACTAAAGTTAGCTCCAGATGGTGAGTTACAATGAAGAACAGGATGTCCAGAACCAGGTCGGTAGTATTACAATAAGGCCTTGTTAATGATTCATTTCAGAAATCAAGAGGATGGAGCAGCAGGAAAAATTACAGCAGAGTTCTCCACCACAATTTTTCCACAAAGATGTAGAAAATGTACTAGACTCCATACTGATGTGTAAATCCAAGAAAAGAATCACAGTGAGTAATTTTTTCAAGGGCAGCCTGGCATGGGTAGACAGAGAGAAAAGTGAATACAGGGGAAAGGATCTAGCTAGAAGTGAATATGAGAAACATGCCAGTGCAAGGAAAGACTGTGCACCATGGAAAGAAGGGCTCCCAAATTTAGGCCTAGACTTGTATAAAGCAAAGGAATAGTTTCCAGCTGGTAGCTTCATTATTCACTCTCCATTTCAGCTTCACAGATCCAAGTGGACTGAGGAAAAGTCATAGGACTTAGGCTTAGCACTGAACAAGGACGAAATTCAAAAATAAGCAGTTCCTGTGTGTCTCTAACCCTGAAAGGAAAGGAGTACAGACATCATTTCATTCCTGTCCTTGAGCTCTATCTAAAGCCTGTGATGGAACATCCAGAGCAGGAATCCCAGAGTAAGGAGGAGTCTACAGTTATGACACTCTGAGACTACGGGGCTTTCTAGCTGACTGAGAGTAAAGTACTGATGATGGTGAAGTTGATGATGATGATGGCGGTGATTGGCAATGGTGATGAAACTGATGTCCATGATCATGATAGTGATAATGTGGGAGGCAGAGCTAGGAGCTACCAGAGAAATACGAACAAGGGGAGCGACCTAGACAGATGCAGATTTCAACTCTATGGAAGGGAATTCCTGCTTATAATTATGGTTGCCCCAAAGTGGGATCAGCTGCTTTGGGTTCCCTCCCACTGCAGGTCTTCAAGGATAACTTGGATGACCTCTTCATACATTAATAGGTTCATAGATATAGAAATGTCAGTTCTTATAATTTGGAACAGTTCTAGTCAGAAGCAAAACTTTCCTTTCATAGCGTTTAAATTGCTTCCGTGCAGGTCACTCTCATTGCTTAATATTTTATAATAATTATGATTGACATAATTATAAATATAAAATATAAATATTATAATATGAGAAGTCCAGGACAAGTCTACTGAAATTTCAACCAGCAGGTCTACAGGGGTGTTGCTAAAACCCAAATTCAACTCAAAAACTTCCAGACTTTGCCCTAATTAAACTACTTGGGGTGCACTGAAATCCCAAGACAGGGTTAAATCTGAGATACGGGAATAATATAACATTCAATACCCCAAGAAAGCATCATCAACTTATTCCTCATCCCTTGGTAGAGGGGCAGTGACTGAGACTTTTCAGGTGGTGAAGCGGGACAGACAGGTGGGGGATGATAATGCAGAAATTTGTTTTTCTTGACAATATGAGTTTGTAGCAAGAGTGTTGTTTTTCTTTTTTTTTTACCCTTTTTCCTTTTTTTCTCCACTATTGGAGGGGAAACGGAAGGAAGAGAAGGCATATTGCTATGGATTTAAAAAATGAAATTTAATTTTAAAATTGTTTATTCCCACAAATGTGATATTTTTTGCTTATCCATCCAGATCTCTGCCCATTCTCTGTTGGGACAAATTAGATGTACTGACAAGATGACTGACCAATGTTGGGATACAGTTAATGGCCGTGTGACAGAAAAAGCAAAATTAGCCCAGTAGAAATAAAGCACACGAGGACTTCCCCTTGAGCTCCGTATGTACAAGTGCACCAGGTGGGACTCGTCATACCACAGCAGATCTGAGTGGAGAGGCAAATTAGCTACAAGGGGTACATTCTCAACCTAATAGAAGTGGGCATGCATGCAGAAAATACCTGCAACACAAACTACTCTATTCTCAAAATCCTGACAAAGTCCTAAGTTGGAGGAGAAGGAGGAGAAACAAGAAGGAAGAGGAGAAGAATGAAAGCAAGCAATGTACAGTGGAAAGAGCCCTGGCTTTAGAGTGAGATGAGACCATGTCCTCTCTGTGACCCATGAACAAGTGACAGTATCTTTAGGAGTAAAATAATGGGATTGGCATTCATAGCTTCTGAGGTCTCTTCTAGCCCTAGATTTAAGATCCCTAAAAATATGTTCTGGCTCTTTTAGGGGATGTTACGTCAGTAATAGCAATAATTCACATTTAAATATGGTTTCAAGATTAAGCAAGCTTTTTTTCACATCACCACCATAGGTAGGTATTACAAATCTTATTATACTCATTTTACAGTAGGCAAAATTACGTCACAAAGTACTATTCATAAAGACAATTTTTTAATCATAGAAAAGGCCAGAAGAAAAGAGAGTGCCTACTATTTCAGAAATGACTGAATAAATTGAGAGATACAAATATGATGGAATGTTTTTGTACCATAAGACAAGGCATGATGAATCAGAAAAGCTTAAGAAAACTTGTAGGAACTCATTAAAGAGAAACAACATATATGACCTCCCCCCAAATACAAACAACAGAGCACTAAAAATATAAAAATTCAGGTTAATGCAACATTCAGCAAATTGAGGATGAAACATATTTGCATCCTTTTGATAGAGATATGGATTCCATATGGATATGGAGCACCAAATACACAGTCAGACATTGATATGCCATTTTATTTTGTTTGACTATTTCTACTCAGAATTAGGAAGGGATCTATAATGGGGTTAGGGCAGCTAGATAGCATAGTGGATACAACGTTTGGAAAAGGAACACTTATCTTTATGAGTTCAAATCTGGTCTTAGTCACTTACTGGCTCTTTGGTCCTGGGCAAGTCAACACTCTTTACTTTGGTTTCCTCCTCTGTAAAATGAGCTGGACAAGGAAATGCAAACACTTCAGCAGAGAGTCAGATACAACTGAACAGCAACACGATGGGGTCGAGCATAATGGGATATAGACCGAGTATAAAAAATAAGACCAAAATCAATAAATCAAGAAAATCAATAAAATACTTTTTTCTTAAAGAAATAATAATGACAATAAAAATTCTTGTGGCACTGACCATGTGTCAGGTACTATGCTAAGCATTTTATATTTTCAAAACAAGCCAGTGAGGAAGGTGCTGTTATTTTCCCCAGTTTACTTTTAAGGAAACCGAGGCAAACAGAGGTTAAGTAACTTGTACAGGGTCAGACAGCTGTTTAGTATTATTTGAGGCTGGATTTGAACCATCCTGATTCGAGGTCCAGCTCTCTACGCACTACTCCACCAACTGCCTCATAAGGAACGGGCTGATTTCCTCTATCATCCTTAACCCATTTTCTCCTTCTCACAAGGACAAATAGGAACACAGAAGATAATGCAGAAACAGAATCCAGCCTATGTTTACTTTGGGCTTTTTTTGATGTTTTGGTTTTGTTTTGGTTTTGTTTTTTTTTTTGTACCACTATGGTTATAAGGAGAGAGGAAAAATCAATGGTTGCTTTGTGCAAGAGGAAGAAAAAAAAAGAATCTTTTAATTTTTTTTTTTATTCATCCACTCAGATTTACTAAATTGCAAAATGCCTGGGATCCGGCTATATTTATTTAAACTCTGTCTTCCTTCTGAAAACCAAAGAACGTTTCCCAAGGGTCATTGGATAAAATGCAGAATGGGTACACATAAACAAAGCAACATCTCAATGTCTATTCTCTGAGCTACGCCAACAGTTTTTAAAGATACCAGAAATACCCCAAAGCTACTGTTGTGTAAAAGGAGATCATAAATAAAGCTCTACTGTATTGTACTGGAATCTACATGCCTTAAATTCTAAAGTCAACTTCCCTTCTCTCAGAGCAGCCCTCAGGCTAAAACTCTGTTTCTACTGTCCTTGTAAAGGTTAACTTATCAAAGAGTCTTCATAAGACCTAAAAGTGACAAACAAGGTCCTCTCTGGAAGAAGAAAAAACATAGCACAGTCACTCAAGTAAGATCTTTGGTTTAATGCTACCAGCTTCCATTTCTAGATCATTTTCCTGTTCCACTCTGCTCCCCTTTTTAAGCCTCCAGTAATCTCACTACATCATTGCCCCTCCTACCCCATTAAAATCTAAAGAGAAAAGCTAATGAATTCATTTATACTAAGTAATAAATGACTGACTGATAACATCTAATGAATTGCTCCTTTAAGAGTTATTTTCATTTTGTCAAGGGACAAGACCATAAGACAAAGTCCTGAAACTTGAATGTTAGAATTTCAGGCATCACTAAATCCAGGCAGTGGTGGGATTTTTTTGATAGAAGGAGGCCAGGCCAGGGCTTATTCCCGATGCACTTGAACTCACACTACATAATCATTTCCCTGTTAATAAATAAACAGCATGTCTCAGTGGATAGGGAACTAGGCTCTAAGTTAGGAAGACTAGATTTGAGTCCTTCCTCTAACACATGCTAGCTCTGTGATTCAGGACAAATCCATCATCCATCTGACTTCTCAGGGTTCCAGTTGCAAAGAAGGTACCAATCAGCTTTGTTCAAGGAATTTCCTCACTGGGAGTTGTCTATGTCTATGAAATTGCAGATCGAGTCTCACCCCCTCCCCTTCCCAACCTTAAAATAAAATAAAACTGAAAGTCCAGGCCCTTTTGAAAGACTCTGCAGATTCAAAGACAAATATGACATAGCCGGACTTTCCATGAGATTATATGCTGGGGGGTGTGGGGGGGACGGGAAGGAAACAATTTGTGCATGTAATTATAACTATCTCTAAACTATATATCTATGTCTATATCTAAGCGCACATACATATACATGTATATGTATACACATATACATCATGTATTGTTTGTATATGTTTATATGCATATGTGTTACACATGGTATCATACACATATCCGTGTGCATGTTCATATATTCATATGCATGTGAATATATGCCTTTATACCCATGTGTTTTACATAGATGTGTACTGTGCACATGCATGCATACATAGATAATACAGATGAGCAAATCACATCTTGGAGAATTGGTCATTGACTTGCTCAAACTCATCAGACTAATATTTAGCTAGGCCTAGTAAATGGCGGAAAGCACCTTGTAAAAACACTTCTCCAGTCGATATTCCACTCTGTACAACTTTGAATCTCCTATTTCTGTGACCCTTTCACGTGCCAAGGAATTTAGTCCTCAGTTTTCAAGTACAACCATTAAAAAAAATAAGTCTGTGTGTGTGTGTGTGTGTGTGTGTGTGTTTGCACCATTTACCTTAAAGGTACTTCTGAATTCGAATTTCATTTTTCCTTATTTGACTGATGTCAACATCCGGCATTTAGAGAGTGTTTTGTGGTTTTCGAAGCACTTTATAGATATCATTTTCTTTGAATCTTACAGCAACCCTGAGAAGTAAGTATTCTCCCCATCATTTTGCAGGTACAGACTGAGGCGGTGAAAGGTGAAGCTCCCTGAGCTTATCCAATACATAAGCACATGAACTGGGATCCAAACCCAGGCCTCTCTGGACTTTAAATGTAGCCCTCTTTGCACTGTACCATATTGTTGAACTTGTTGAGATTTTATTAATTCTTCCTAGTTGTCTGCTTTTTGTATAGTTTTGAAACTACAAGCCTAAACCAGTAGAGTTCAAATGGTCAGCGCCGGCCAGGAGTTTTGGGGGTGGTATAGGAGTGAGAGATGCGGCGCTCAGTTCAGACCAACCGACTGTTTAAGCCGAGGATTCTTAACCTTTTTTGTATCATGTAGCTCTTAGCAGTCTGGTGAAGCCTATAGAATCTAATAGGTGTGACATTTCTAAATGCATGAAACAAAATAAAATAGGATTACAAAGGAAAACAAAAGTTAATGGAAACAAAGATTGTATTTTTTTCAATCTAAATTCACAGATTTCTTGATATGTACCCAAAAAAAAAAAAACCAAAAACAGCCCAGATTAGAGACCCTTGTAAACCCACTCACCCCAGCCTTCCTCACCCCAGTGAACTTCAAAAGTCAAAAGTAGAAGTGTTTGCTCCATGGTAGCCTGGAGACCAGGTGTTCCCTAGACAGGAAGGCTGTGTGTTCAGCTACACTAGGCATGCGAGGAATTAGAGCAAGGTCATGTGGAGGTTGGTGGTCAACCAGAACTCTCCAAGTAAAGCCAGTCCTTAAGGGCTATATCCATAATTATTCAGGTCTGACTGATAGCTACTTGTTGTCCAACAACTCTGTGTGTGTTACTTTCTATATGTGCATGAATATATGTGTGTATATATCCACATGCATATGCACACAGGCACACACATGTGCATATATATGTGTTGCATGCATATCTGCACATATCAGTATATATTCATATTACATATAATAATGTACATATAAGCACACTGTGAACATGCATGCATCTGTGTTTTATACATGTATGCTAATGTGTATATGTTTATGTTTGTCATGTGTGGATGTGTGCTTTAATCATTTACATGAAGAGGAAAAAATGCCTCTACATCTGAACAGAAATAAGACTCCTCAGAAGACCTCTCTTAATTTTTCTACTGATCAAATTGAAATAAAAGGCCACAGATCCATGCCAGGTCCCTGCCAAACTGTGCACATGGGCTCTCCAGAGTTCCCTGGGAATCATTACTTTGTTTTGGTTTGCATGGCTTCATACCCCCAGAGAGTTCCTTTAAATTTCTGGTTCATTTGAACTGCTGAGTTGGGCCTGGTTTCCATCTGCGACCATAAAATTGCTTTAGATTCCTCAAAACTCAGCCCAGGTTTGCTGAAAATTCAGACAAGAGTTGGGCTTGGGTTCACTGAGAGGTTTGCAAATTTGGGTGAAGACTTATCTGGTCAGAGTCCCTATTTCCAGAGTGCTCAGGTAAGAACTTAGCCTAGGTCTGTATCCAAAAAGAAATTTAAAAAAAAGGAAAAGGACCTATATGTACAAAAAAATGTTTATAGCAGCTCTTTTCTGGTGGCAAAGAATAGGAAATTGAGAGGATGCCCATCAATTGGGGAATGGCTGAACAAACTGTAGTAGGTGATTGTGATGGAATACTATTATGGTATAAGAAGTTGTGAGCAGATTGCTCTCAAAAAACCTTGAAAGTCTTACATGATCTGATGCAAAGGGAAATGTACCCTGTACAAAATTACAGCAATATTATAAGATGATCATCTGTGAATGACTTAGCTATTCTCAGCAAAGTACTAAAGGACCTATGGTAAAAAATGGCATCCATCTCAGAAAAAGAACTGATGGTATCTGAATACTGCTTAATATAGACATTTTTTTAAATTTTCTTTATTTGGGGGTAGGGGGGAGCAGTCTATGCTCTCTTTCAAAACATAACTAATAGGGAATTGTGTTTTGCATGACTACACATGTATAATAAATCAAATTTCTTGCCTTAGTGAAAGGAGTGAGGAGGGAAGAAGAGAGAAAATTTAGAACTCAAATTTTTTTTAAAAAAGAATGTTAAAAATTGTTTTAACATGTAATTAGGGGGAAACACTAAATTTAAAAAAAATTTAAAAAGTGATGTAGAAAATATTAACAATTTAGAATAAAGTTTTTAAAAAAGCATTTAGCCTAGGATGGGGTTGTCACCCTCCAGGCTCATGTGTTTAATATCAAGGCTTAAAGTCTAATTTAAGTGTGAGTACCCAAGAGTTTACTGAGAGGCAATGTATCACAGTGGATACATTGTTTGATACAAAATCTATAATACAATCTTGCCTCTGATGCTTCCTTGCTGTGTGATCATGGACAAATCATCTGCCTTCTCTGGAACTGTAGTTTCCTCATCTGTTAAATGGGAATAACTGTACCTACTCCAAGTGCTGGTTGTGGGGTTCAAATGAGATAATGCATGTAAGATTCTTTGCAAACCTTGAACTATGTTATAAATGTCAGTTGTCATTATGTAGCAGAGAGAAAGAAAGTAAGGCAGGGAAGAGAAAAGTTCAACTTTAGTGACGGGGTACCTGAGGCTAACGCTTGCCTCTGACACATATGAGGTGTAGACAAGTGCCTAAATCTCTCATTACCTCCCAGTTAATTTGCTAAACTATCAACATGTTGATGATATAAGGAATATCCATGCTGGGAAGACTCAACATCAACAACCTATCAGGTACAATTTTAAAAAATGAAAATCAGAAAAAAGATTCTTGGACCTTTGTCACAAAATACCTCTTGAAATTCATCCTCGAAATTGAAACAGGAATTGACATGCTGATGCTTTGCTGTTGCTTCTTTAAGGCATCAGAATAATGTTATAGAGGGACCCAGAATTGCTTTTGTTCATAGGGAAATTGATGGGATGTGTTTTTCAATGAATTTTGATATGCTTTGAAGATTTGGTAAGTCAAAGGAATGTGGGGATGCCCTGCCTTCGAAATAATTCAGAGCAACTGGGTATAATAAATCATCTGTATATAGTGTTGGGGGGGGGGTCATATATTTACGTGGAGATGAGAAATAGATTACACTGTGAACTCAACTATGCAAAGGACAAAGGAGTTCCACTGAGGCAGCATTCCATGGCAGGAATTGAAAGGAAAAACTCCAATATTTATGAGCATTTGTAAGAAATTGTGAGATTTGATGTTTTTAAATATGTGTTTTTAAAATTAATGTGAATTTAGAAAATTTGGAGTATTACAGATAAATAGAGTATTATTACTCGTCCTAGAATGCTATAACTAGAAACTAAGAAGGGGATAGATCCTTGATCTAAAGCTGAATTCAATCACTTTGTTTTATAGATGAGCCACCTGAGGCCCAGGGAGGTGAATTGACTAAAAGCAAAAGCATACAGGCAGCAAACCTGGAAATCATCTATTTTCACAACTTTTTTTTTCAGGGTGAAAGGAGGGTTTAAGGTAAGGAAGTTGAAGTCCATGGAAGTAAAACTAATCAGCCATGGTCATAGTTAAGTAGTGCCAGAAACAATATTTAAATACCAGAGATGTGCCCATTATACTACACTGCCATGTGAGCAAATAGAGTGACAGGTCTGGAATGAGGAAGACTCACCTTGGATTCAAACCTGACCTCAGACACTTACTACTGTGTGATCCTGGGCAGGTCACATAATCTGTTTTGCCTCAGTTTCCTCATCTGTAAAAATGAGCTGGAAAAGGAAATGGCAAACCACTCCAGCAACTTTGCCAAGAAAACTCCAAATGGAGAAAGAATTGGGCTGGACTGAAAATGACTCAACAACAGCACATTGCCTGCTGGTAAATATTGCTCATTCCTGTATAGATCTACACGTGTCTCTAACATTGGCGATTGTTGTTTTTCCTAAACTAATATTGGCACAAATTATCAGGTTAAATGTGTTTCCAACTAGTGTTCTCTTTGGGTTCTCTCAATGAGAAATAGTATTGGGAGTATAATATCAACTTTTCCTTGAAAAATTTCAGGATGAATAATTTTTATAATATATTCCTACAAACTTCACAGTCCAATAACATCATTACAGAGAGAAAATCAAAACAAGTAATATGTTTTCAACACAGACTTGAAATAAGAGGAAACATTAATAAGATATCAGATAGATGGAGAAAATTTCTGTCCAGTTCTCCCTAGTGCATATAAAACTATACATACTTACAGGGCAATACTGTAATCAATGAGTGTTTATTTAAAAAATCTTTGGCATACACCAGAGAGTAGTGCCACAGTGCAACCAGTATCCCTGCTGCCTTTATCCTGAGAAGCAAGCCTGGATATTGGAGCCCTTGTGCTTCTCCTTCATTATTTCAAGCTGTCATCACTTCTGGGTCAGAGAGTTCTTTGCACACTGTATTACCCATGAGGCAAAGGTCATAGACTTTCCTTTGCCACTACTCCATCCTTAGCCATCCAATAATAGTATATTTTAAAAAGTCATTTATTTTATTTTATTTTTAAAAATATCATAGGTAGCATACAATGGAGGAAGAAGAGAATACAATAATATATTTTAAAAAGAAAGTAGAGTTCACACTTTTCATTGGTTCTTGTAGCCTAAGCCTGGATATCCATAAGCCACTTCTCCCTTATCCTCTTTCTAATTAGAATTCTTTATCTTGACCTGGCCTTAATATTAATTCATTTGTAGTTCATGGTGATAGATTGCTAGGCTAAAGTTGATGAACAAGCTTCTATGCAAAAATGTAGCCTCTATGATTCTTGCCTATGGAAGGGTTTTCCTACTCCTAGCACCTCAATTCATGTTCCCTTCCCCAACACACACACACACACACACACACATACATGCACACACACATACATGCATACACACACTCATGCGCACAACAGCTTGGTCATCTCATAATCTCTTAACCCACAGTTCATGTTCCAAAAAATCCTATTCCCACCCCTTCCACATCCTGGTTAAAAATGACCTTTCCACACATACACATGCATGCACATACATGTGTACATACATACACAATATACTTATATGTATACATATACATACATGCACTCACATATATATGTATACATATATGTACACTTTCTCTCAAAGTGCCACAATTTGTAATTTAGAATTGTCTATGTGTTCCTCCTCCATCATTCTTTATTGTTCAACTTTTCTTCTGATGCATCTTTGAGTTAAAGGGATCCTAAGAGTCATTGATTCCAGTTCCTTATCGTGCGCATGAGGAAACTGGTGAAGTTGTCTAATGTCACTCAATTAGTAAGTGTCTAAGGTGCTATGCAAACCCAGATCTTTCTCTCCAAAGAAGAGTCAATGAATCATATCCTTTGGTTGATTCAAACCATGATTGGGAGAGAAAAAAATCTCTTCTTCCATCTCCATTCCATAGCCTGAGCTGAGACCCTTTAGGTCGATTTTGGGAGAGTAACAGAAAGCTGGAGGGAACCTCAGGGGCCATGTATTTCAGCCTATACCTAGATAAGAATATTCCGCAGCATCCTTTGCAAGTGACCATCTAGCCTTTTTCTTAAGAGCTCTAGTGATGGCTGGTTCCATGGCCTCCTGAGGCAGCTTATTCCACTTTAGAAAACTTTTATGGTTGGGAAGTTTATGGTTTTTTTTCCATATGTCAAGTCTAAATATATTCTTTGGTGGTTTATGTCCATCCGTAGTAGTTTTTCCCTTTGAGTGGAACCAAGCAAAGCAGATCTAACATCTCTTTCATATGAAAGGCTTGCAGATACTTGAAAATAGCCACCATATCTCATGAAGTCTTCTTTTCCATAGCTAAACTTGCCCAATTCCTTCAATGATATCTCATTTTCAAGGCCTCTCATCATCTCCTTTGTTCTTCTCTGGATATGTTCCAGGTTTTTGGCATATCTGAAAATGGAACCGCTATGACTGATCACAAGAGCCCATCTGTGCTCAACTAATTTTTATCGAGTCTCCTGTGTGTCAGGCCCTACACTAAGTGTTAGGGATACAAAGAATGGCAAAACAGCCCCTATGCTCAAGGAGCTCAGAGTCTAAATCCAACAGTGCTATCACTTTCCCATCTGGAAACTCTGCATGTCATAACAAACATCAAATTAGTTCTTTAGACCTCCACATCACACCATGGACTCAAATTTGGGCTTGCAGTCCACCACAACCCCAAGATGTTTCTGTCGTTTTTTTCCCACTCAAACGAACTGCTACCCAGCTTATATTAGCAAAGTAGTTTGTTTTGTTTTGTTTTTTTAATCATACTTACATTCTCAGAAGGTTGGGATGAGGGAGGTGCTGTAGAGATTTTAAAGCTTTGACTGTGACTGAATCAATATTAAACTTCTCTTAAACTCAGGGATTTTTTTGGGGGGGATGCTAACTCTCCCCAGAAAATAGGAATTTTCCCTCCTCTGAAATCGCAGCACATTATTTTTCCTTGTCCATTCATAGCATCATAGGATTATTGACTTCAAGTGATAAAAGTCAATCAAAATTCTTATTAAATAAGTAAGTGAATGAACTATAGAATATGTGAGTATACTTATTGTTTTTAATTATTTTCAGTTGTGTCTGACTCTCTTTGACCTCCTTTGGGGTTTTCTTGGCAAAGATATTGGCGTGGCTTGCCATTTCCTTCTCCAGCTCATTTTACAGATGAGGAAACTAAGCTAAACAGGGTGAAGTGACTAACCCAGGATCACATAGCTAGTGTTTGAGGCCAGATTTAAATCAGACAGATGAATCTTCTTGACCCTCAGCCTAGAACTCTATCCACTGTGCCACCTAGCCCCCAAATACACTTAATGTCTATCAATATAACCCAACCATTTATTACAATCTTCCAAATTTGTAATAGGTTTTTCATTGAGATAAAAACTCCAATAGTGGATGACTTCCTTCCTTCCTTTCTTTTTTTAATTTTTTTTTTTAAGCTCTGATGGCAACTAGAATTTTTCCACTGCCACTAAAATACCTGCAGGACATTGAAGAAGTCATTTCCCTTTCTGAGATTCAGTTTCTCATCTGTAAACTTAAGGGACTGGGCTAAACGACCTCGAAAGTGACCTTTAACTGTAAATTGATAATGATCTTACATTGAATTGATCCACAAACATGATCAAAAGTTAAAATATTCTAAAAATCAGCACTGAATCAACAAGCATTTAATCACCACATACAAAGAAAACAATATAGCTATCCCTGCCTTCAGGGAGCTTATACTGTAATGGGTAAGATGACATATACACACACACCAGGGCATTAAAAATACATACATAACACATGTAAGGTATATCCAGATTGTTGAAGATCTTCTCCTAGGACATTATTTTCATCTAGGCATCTCTTTTCCTGATTTTTTTAAAACTATTGTAAGTAACTACAAACAAATTTATCTGACACATAGAAGTTTGACTTCTATTGATTTCCAGTAAATATAGATATGTATATGTGTTGTATCTTTTTATATAACATTTTTCTTTAATAAACCATTATTAAAGGCCTCTTGATGGTTAATTGGAAATTTATTTTAAAGAAATATTTACTAGCTTATATAAAGGTCCTTTACTGAACAATGGTTCATCTCCTTATCCAGATCTTTCTCATTGTATCTGATCCAAAATTAATATAATGCTTCACTGAGAGCTAAATGTTTTCTTCCTCCCCACCTCCCCTGCCCCCGTACCCTGCCAGTTCTTAGCAATAAAAGTCATGGTTTCACTACTTGAAAAATCCCAAATTCAAACCTAAAATGGATTTTAGTTACACTGCTACGTCTAAAGATTTTTTTGATAAAAAAATGCTTTATTGCCACTGATTCAAAGCCACAAACATGCTTTGAATCCAATTCAATATACTCCTTATTTGTTTCTGATTTTCTTTTTTCCCCCTTTTAATTATTATTAGAAGGTATAAATTTCCAGAAAAGCTCAGCCTTGACAAGGTTCCATTATTTGCACATGACAAGGTTTATCAAAAGCAGTTGGATTTTTCTAAGAAGTCTTTTATGTTTCCTCCATAAAATATAAATAAATGAAAAGGATTAGACTGAGGAAACGGAGGATAATTCATCACCAATGTGAAACATAGTCAACTCGTTGCAGATGGATAAGCTGAAGAAGAACTTGGGCTTTTGCTCCAGGGAAGGAAACTTGCTTGCCTCTCCCAGTCCCATGAATTTCACTCCAGCCTCAGAGAGAGCAGCTAGACTTTGTGGGTTGGGGTGTCATTCTAATTTATTGCACAATAACTTTTTTATTTTATCATTTTCTATCATTAATGTAAAACTGATTTTCATTCTTGAGAATCTATCATTTTCTAACATTTGACCTTAAGCCTAACACATGATTCTTCTTGTCTCCTCCCCTCCTCTCTCCCTCCTTCTCTCTCTCTCTCTCTCTCTCTCTCTCTCTCTCTCTCTCTCTCTCTCTGTCTGTCTCTCTGTCTGTCTCTCTGACTCTGTCTCTGTCTCTCTCTCTCTGTCTCTGTCTCTCTGTCTCTGTCTCTCTCTGTCTCTCTCTGTCTCTCTCTCTCTCTCTCTCTTTCTCTCTCCCTCTCTCAGGAAAGAAAAAAAGAAATAAGCATAAAACACCATGACCACCAACTGGGCAACTGGGCCTGTATAAACAGCAGCTCTGACCTTTTGGAAGAATCAGCTGCTTACCAGTCAATCCTGTAAAATACCGTGGAAGCTGGTGTGTACATAGGTGCAGTCCATGCTTATGCTTCCAAGATGAGAAGAAAGTCATTCCATTCAGCTCAATTTGATTTAATAGTTATTAACTTCCTACTATGTGAAAGACAGTGTGAAAAGCCTTAGGAATACAAAGAGAAAAATACAAGCATCCCTGCTCTTTAAGGACTTACATGTGATAAAGACAAGTGGAATTTGGCCACAAATTCTCAGATCTCATTTTTCCTCATTTTTAAAAAGAGAAAATAGAATTTGAAGTTCTCTACAATTCCCCCCTGTTCCCAAATTCTAAGTATCTACTGAAATATACACAGACACATATCTCTGTATATACCTACAGCATATATTCATATATATACATA
Source organism: Bettongia penicillata ogilbyi (assembly GCA_023548195.1). Lineage (NCBI taxonomy): Eukaryota > Metazoa > Chordata > Mammalia > Diprotodontia > Potoroidae > Bettongia > Bettongia penicillata. Next base: position 74,463 of record JAJHZJ010000939.1, on the reverse strand, counting down.
GATAACATATATGTATATATAGATAATATATTTATATACATATTTACATACATATATAGAAATATATTATATAGTTGTATACTCTCTATATAGTCACATATAGATACCATATATAGTTATATAGTGTATATAACTTAATTATATATACGTTACATGACAATATATGTATATAACTATGCATATGTTTATATCAAACTAGAAATATGCTATTGTTATTGCTTCTGTCCTTTGTTTTTGAAGTGGATCATGGACATCACAAGGTGATACTGTGACTCATGTATGAATTGGATTTAGGTGAGGCAGAGTTATAAAAAGTCATCAGCCTCACTCTCTCTTCCAGAACTATCAAAGTCCAGTGGCAAGACAAAAGATAAAAGGTGAGGCATAGGATGCAGTGAGTGGATTACCTTGGTATCTTTGCTGTCTGACCAAGCTCTAAGCTCTCTACAGCACCTCCTTCAGATGTCTTCATGGCTATTGGAACAAATTATTCTCATCTGCCCATTCTACCAGGGAAAATTTTCCCATGCTTGAAGTAGACATCCTTTCCTTCCTCCCTTATATCCATGAAGCTGTTTGAGGCAACTAGATGGTTCAGTGGTTAGAGCACTGGGCCTAGAGTCAGGACAACCTGAGTTCAAATTCCGTGTCAGACATTCACAAGAGCTGTGTGACCCTAGGCAATTCACTTAAGCTCTGTTTGCCTTATAAATGCATATACATAGCAAAGTACATATATGTATATGAATGCATACATATATACATATATATACATATACACACACACCTATGTATGGGTATGGCATAAGTATATAATGTGTGTGTATCTGCATATATGCATATATATACACACAGAATTCTGTCTGTCCTTCATTCCCGAAGACTATGCCATCAGAGAAATGATGACATTTCTTGCACTTGACTTTGTTTTGAGTAAGGGAGGGCTGTGCAGGTCACCAGTCTTACTTCTCCTCCAGACCCATCTAAATCCAGTGAGCAGATATTCATCAGAATGACTGGAGATGACCCAGGAGGCACTGGGAGACCTTGGACCCTTTAGGCAGAGGATTTTGCAGGTATTCACTTAGGGTGAGGCAACGCCCATTCGTTGAATAGGCCTGTTTAAAGAAGGAGCCAGGGCATGGCCCCTTTGGTAAGACCAAGAAAAAGAAAGACATCAGGCTAGGTGGGAAACAGCAACAGTTACAATCGATAATCTCTAAAGCTAGGAGAGGAGCCCTTTAGGCAGGGGCCCATCAGAGACCCAGCTTCAGAGAGCACTAAGTTTTAGGTTTTGCAAAGGACAGGACAGGATAAGAAGGGAGCCAGTAAAACCCAAGTGAACTGGGCATCTTCTGGCCATCCAAATTTACCTTCCTTTGGAGAGGAGAAGGAAGGAGGGGGAATACATACAGAATTATACCTATCTTGAAGGATACATGCATATATGTATTTGTGTAAGTATATATATATATACATATATATGTGTGTGTCTATATATACATATATGTATGTATGTAGGTAAGTAAATATACATACTTCAAAAAAAATCCCTCTTTCTTCACTCTTCTACTCTTTCTTTTCAAAAGAGAGAAAATCCTCTTCTCACTCCTTTTTGAAGAGAATAGCCTTTGCTTTTGGCTGCTCCAATTTGCTTTTACCATGTAGTTTCCCTCCCTATGGTAAAAAGAAGCACTTTGGTCCAACCATTAGAGTCCTGAATTAGAATTTGGAAGGATTGAATTTTAAATCTTGCCTCATTTATTTACCAGCCATGTGACCCTGAGTAAGTCATTTAGTCTCAGTTTCCTTATCTGAAAAATGGAGATGATAATTGCACCTACTTCACACCTACCCTATAAGATTATTGTGAGAATTAAATGAGTTAACATATGTAAAATATGATAGAAATGTTAGCTATTGCAATTAGAAATCCCACTCCATAAATTTTCTGTAAGACCTGCCCGAATTTTCAGAAATCAGAGGCATTTCAGGCCCCTGTTCCTTCCCTGAACTTCCATTTCTATCTCGTAATAATAGAGTGCTTTATAGCACATAAATCAAATTTCTGCTTTAAAACTGACCCTGCTCTGTGACCTCTTTGCCTCTGCCTGTCAGCACGTCGACTTCTAGTAATAATAAGCCCTAGCCAGGAATGAGAACTTGAAATTAGACTGATTCCAGGAATTCCCCTTAGGAAGCCTTGGGGACAATTCATTTGAAAGTTAACCAACTTAACAACTTCTTCAAAGAGTGGAGTCGAGCTGGGTCTATCATTTTAAGCAGAAAAGGTGTCCTGATAGGTTTGCAAAGAATAAAGCTATACTGGTAAGTTAACAGCTAGAGATAGCCCTCTGAAAATGGCAACACAAGGATATTGCCAATTTAACCCATCTTCCAGGAAAGTAGAGACCAGAGAGGAATTTATCGTTGTTCTCTCAATTCTAGCAGAATTCCTAAAGGTCACATCACGGCAAGTTAGGTTCAATTTGAACCTTGTGTGATGGATCACTATAATCTGTGCTATTGGGGAGACTGAGCCTGGTGGATACATGGATATTGCACTTTGTCCCTAGGTATACTTTCCAGAATTCTCTGCGAATTTGTGGTACCCACATCATAATGGTCTAAGTTTAACATGACTATAGCCTATAGTGAAATAGCCTGGTATAATAGACAGAGTACTGAATTTTTAACCAAAAGACCTAGTGTCAAAAATGAACTCTGTCTTCATTCAATGAGTCACTTTTTGAAGCTTGAGTTTTACAAAGATTTCACAAGGTGCTTGGGAGGAGAGTGTTAGTTCTTATTTTTCTATTCTACTCTATTTTTCATTGCATTAACATTCAATTTGAACCTTGTGTGGTGGAGCATTATAAACTGTGCTCTTGGGGAGACTGAGCCTGGTGGATGCTTGAGCTCTAAGAAGTGGGACTAAGTCAGGCACTGATATGATGGGCATCCAGGAGCATACCTAAGGAGGATTGAACCAGCTCAGGTGGAAACAGAGCAGACCAAGGATTTCTTGGTAATTAGCAGTGAGGATCAGAAGTGAATGGCCACAGTCCTAACCTGGGTGAGATAGGGACACCCAGTCTTAAAAACAAAACAAAATCAAAACCCCACTCATTTTGTACTTCTCCATTTCCAATACTGCAGTTTTCTCTTTTTAACTTGTCCCTATTTCAAAAGACCTTTATAGAAATAGGGAGCTTGCATGAATATTCCATTCATTTAGGGGAAAGTTGTGCTGATCAAAGAAAGTGCTTCTCAGGAAGTACTCTAAAAATTGAAAGTTTGACAATCAATTGCCAAGCTAATGATTTTTTTTCCAAGACACTGGTGTAAACTTCATTATAGATTTCCGCTTTAGCAATGGATCATAATGAAATGATAGCTTTCTTCCATTGGGGTCAATTTGTATCAAAATAGCAAGTTAAGTCATCCTGTTATTACAGTACTTGTTATAAATCAGGAAACACCACCCAGACTTGACTATTAGCTAAATATTTCCACATCATGCAGGAAGAGCCCAAAGATTAAGTACGTATTGGAATACCTTCCACTAAGTCTTTTAATGAACCAAAATAAAAAGATCCTAACTAAGGTTTAATTGTAAACAGCCAAATCTACCAGAGAAAGAGAAAATAAGGTACCTTATGAAGGTCAAAATCTCCTTTATGCCAGTAGAATGTCAGCTATCTTTTATGTAGCCATTAGCCTGAACATAGAATCTAGTTCAAAATCTTATTTTACCAATTTATTTGACTAATTTTACTACTTGATTTTACTAATTATGAAATAGACCAATTGTGGTGGAACATACCTGGAATCCCAGGTACCAGTGAGGTTGAGACTGGTGGATTCTTGAGTTTGGAAGTTCAGAGTTGCAGTTGGCTAAGCTGATCAAAAGTCAGTACCAGGGTGGACATTTATATAATGAATGTCTTCAGGAAGAGGAGTGCAGTAGATTGCCTAAGGTGGGAAAAACTGGTCTTTATCAAAACCAGAACAGATCAGAAGAGTGGAACTGGGCCTGTGAACAGACTGGGTGCTTCCAAACTGGATGTGATAAGAAGACTAATTTTAAAAGGAGAAGAAGAAGACGAAGGAGAAGAAGAAGAAGAAGAAGAAGAAGAAGAAGAAGAAGAAGAAGAAGAAGAAGAAGAAGAAGAAGAAGAAGAAGAAGAAGAAGAAGAAGAAGAAGAAGAAGAAGAAGAAGAAGAAGAAGAAGAAGAAGAAGAAGAAGAAGAAGAAGAAGAAAGAGGAGGAGGAGGAGGAAGAGGAGGAAGAGGAGGAGGAGGAGAAAAAAGTCCAGAGTTTACACAGGAAATTAGGGCTTGGTCTTGCACAGGGTATAAAGTCTCTTTATTACTAATTGAACATTCTTTTCAATTACAACCTCATTACCTACTAGTGTCAAAATTCCCTAGCTTGCTACTCATTTAAACTCACTGAACATCAGTTTTTTAACCTTTAAAATTCAGATATCTACCACATCAGGTATCTTGTAAGGAGCAAATGAGATGATATACATGAAAGTTTTCTGGTAAAATTTAAAATGATTTATAAATGTAAGACTAAAGAGATCAGAAGTGGAGTAGTAACACAGGAAAATCACTTATCAGCAATTCACTACATTTCTCTGAACCTCAGTTTCCTTTTCTGTTAAAAGGGGATTAGCAGGTACCTGACAAGATTGTGATGAGTTATCATATGAGGAAATGCATACAGAGTACCTTCCAAATCTTAGACCATTATATAAATATCAATAAGCTCATTTTGAGCACAAATTATTTCAATTTTTGTTTTGCTTTTCATTTTTGCATACTCAGTACCTAGTCAATTGTTTAATAAATGATTATTGATAGATGACTTCAAAGAGGCAGCATTGGGTATGGAATAGAGAATTGGTCTCAGGATTAGGAAGATGTTGGTTTGAGTCCTGCCAATGACAAATGTCATTACTATGAGACCTTGGACAAGTACCCCAAGCAACTGTCTGTCTAGAAAGAGTAAAAGAGATGCCAATTCTCACTAGTAGAGGAAGTTACCTAATGGTCTTACAGTATCCCCACGAAATAACGGGTCTGATCTTAATTTTAAAAGAAACAAACAACCTTAAAAAAGAGATGTGATGTTATCTCTGTGATTTCATCCCCTCACCATGCCTTAATAGAGGGTCTCTTCTTTTGGTGAACTTTCTGTCATTGGGGATGTTCTGTCTCAGCTAGAGTGGTCTTCAGACAACAAGACAGAATCCCTCTCTGAAGCCTTTCTAGCTTCATTGCATTATAAGATTACAGGATCTTGGTAAGGCCGACCTGCCTTCAGGATCCACTGACACAGCTTTTGAGAAGCCTGGGCCACTTCCACACTACAAATAATGCATCAACTTTGGTTGTTGTTCAGTTGTTTCCGTCATGTCTGACTCTTCTAGGATTTTCTTAGCAAAGATAAGACAGCATTTTGCCATGCCCTTCTCTAGCTCATCTTACAGATGAGGAAACTGAGGCAAATCAATTTAGTTGACTTGCCCAGGGTCACCCGCATAGCTAGTGTCTGAAGCTAAATTTGAACTCAGCTCTTCCTGACTCCAGGCCTGGTGCTTTATACACTTAGCAACACACTGGAGTTTCACTGAAGAGTCATTCCCATTTTCACAATCATCTTTTTCACCATCCTCCTCATTATCATTTCCATGTTTCAGAGAGTCATGATTTTACCAGGGTGGTTATACCTGTATCATCACAGATCACCCCTTCCTGTCACCCCTATTTATCTATGACGTAAATAGTCTTTAAGAGTTACAGTTGTTGAAAAATTCAGCCTGCTATGCCAGCCTAGTGATGAAATCCTTTGACTATATTGGTCCTTGGATAGAAACAGTTCATCGACAAACCTATATCTAAAGTCTTTTCAGATTGACAATGTTTTTGAAAGTTTACTCTCCATTGACAAAGCCCTCTAGGACTCAGGAGTTTTGATACCATCCATGATGAATATTCAGAGTGTGTCCTTAGTGAAAGGTACTGGATGTTATCTTTCCAAAATCGTCTAACTTAGGTAATACCAATACATATGCAAACCAGTTGGATGGGACCAAAAGATTCACTCATGCTAGTTTCTCTGAGTTCTCTGAAATACATTTAAAATTAAATAGACTAGCATTCCTGAGTTCCTACTACTTCTGAAACTGTAAGTAGACCACATGAAATAGGAAAATATGAACCTTTCATTCACATCCTTTCACAAACCTAGACACATGGCAATCTTCACTGGCAGGACCAGCATGATGGAAGATAAAAGACACAAAATCATGTGTGTAGACAATGCCTTTAGTAACACTATTCAAACATCTGGCTCACTATATAAGGTCCCTGCCTATCTCTAGAAGTGAACGAAGACATCTCATTTTCTTTTCTTGGAAGCTGTGAAATATCAGCAAATACTGCCAGTGGAAGGCATCTTCTTCCATCGCTCACCTACATCTGGGTATAGCTTTCTTTGATTTCTCTTGAATGGACAGAAATGAGTGTACATGATAACCCCATTGCTCAAAACATCATGTGGCCATGAGAGGTAGAGATAATAACCTCTTGGGGATGGGATTAGTCTCTGACACACAGTTCAAAAGACACAAATGATGGATTAAGACAAGTTAGAGGTGAAAGGAGACAAGCAAGTCCCCCTGTTGTTTTCTGGATTGTTCTGGGGAGGACTGGCCCTTATCAGTAGCTTTCATCTCACTTGAACCCTTTGGAAGTCAACAAGGTACTAGGTGTGAGGTATCAATGATTTGTGGAATCTCCAGGATGGAGCGTGAAAGGTAGAGGAATTGACAGGTGAGAGGTGAATTACGAAGCTTCATTCTCACCCATGTCAGGCAGCAGCAAAATGGCCTCTCCTTTTCTCTTTTTTTGCAGCAGAGACAAATGCCCAGGCCACACAGCTATCTACACAGTGAAATGAGGCCATAAAAAATGCTGGAGGTACAGAGTAGGGTGTGGGATTGGGGGAGGGAAGGCAAGAAACCATGGTGCTTTTCCTTGTGGAAATGATTGCTGATGAGACCATTCCATTTAAAAACAAAACAGCTTAGATATAAAGCTGTCTCCTGTTTTTGAAACATTTTGGGCTATTTCTTCCAAGAGTCAATTCTGAACATCTCCAAGACACAGGAAGTTTATACAACAGCATTCTTCCTTTCAGGCCACATGTTTCAAGGAGGGGTTGCGGTGAATAAGAAGAATGCCCCCAACAATGGAGTCATACCTTCACCAAAGTAACAAGTAGCTATTTAAAATGAATTCTTATAATCCAGCTCCTATCACAAAGCCTTTCTGAGATCAGCAGCCTATAGGTCAATCATTAAACAGTAAAAAGAACCTTAGAATATAAATCAGAAGAAAAAAAAAATCCTTGAATTAATTCTGCAATATGAGAGATGAAACTTTGGGGAATCTGGGCCTCAGTTTCCTCATTTGTATCTAAGATTCCTTTTCTTGTTCTAAAAATTAAGACTGCTGAAAATGAGAGGTTCATACTCTGTATACTGGGGTTCCTAACTTGGGCTCCCTTGGGGTGGGACCTATAAATAGATTTGGGGGGGTCTGTTAACTTGGGTAGAAAGCAACTGATTTAATTTTCATTTATCTTGAACTGAAATTGAATATTTCCTTCAATTTTTCTTTTTTTTAAGGAAAAGTCATTCATCTCTGCAGGGATCTGTAGGCTTTCCCAGACTGCCACAGGCATCTATGACACTCACAAAAAAGTTAAGAACCCCTAACTTCAATGATTTCTAAGACCCCTTCCAGCTCCAAAATCCTAAAATTCTATTTAGTAGTGGATCAGACCCCAAAGAGTTGTTCTAATTAGGATTTTAAGATTGTTTGGGGGATGGGGAGGCTCACTCTCTCCCAGGAAGAATCCCATTAAGAATAATTGAATGAAGAGAGAGTCATTTTAAATTCAATTCTTTCATCCCATTTATCACTGCAGATCATGATCTTTGAAATTTTTTAAGGGAAATAAATGATAAACAGAACAATATGTCAGGAAGATATCAAGTGCCACTTATGTGAACTTTCGCCTGACTGCAACTGAATACAGGTCCTTCTTTAGTATTCTTTAGTCCTTCCCTGCGTAAGCTCTCATTCCCCTTTGGTACACAGTGAAAGCCAAGCCTCCAGGTAGGAGTTTGCCTTTAGGTACCAACCACATACACTCAGTTCTTAAGTTTCTTCCTGTTGCTTCACTTCAACTGATATAATAGTAATTACATTCATTGTCTTTTTAAGACATTCTAAATATATTTACCTAATCTTATGCAGCCATCCCACAAACACATTGCTAAAAGCAGGAGAACTAACCTAGAGGATGTGGATAGCTCAATGGAAAAACATCACAACTCTGGGAAAAATAAATCAAATTGCCACATGGGAGATCAGAGATCTTTCATTTTACAGACGAGGAAACAGGCATAGATTGCTACAGTGACTTGCCTAAAGTGACATAACTACTAAGTGGTGATGTTAGGAATTAATTTTTTTTCCTTTTGTCTTTATGCCAGTATGCTACTTAGTCAATAATATTAACTTATGCTAAGGATAACTCTCAGTATTCTTATTTTTATTTCAACTTTATTGCAGATTCTTAAAGAAGGAAAGACAAAAAAGGGATAACTGTTGATCCCATAAACTAAATATAAATCAAGATTAGAGTGTAATTTTTTTTAGATTATAAAAATTGGATGCCATTTTTACATACTATAGCAATCACAAGGGTAATCTTTTGGGTTATTGGAGAAGAATAGTTGGCTAGCTTCCATTAGTAAAGATTTTTCATGCACAACTATTATATTCATTAATTCTGGGAAATGAAATAAACCTAGAAGCCACTCATATTCATCTTGTCATTTGGGGAAAGCCAAAGGAATGTCCCTCTTCTTTTCTCTCATGGCATTTGTTTATCCTGGAATTATTCTCTATGATGCCTTACAGAACCCCAAGTGTTTACCTATTAACAAAGCATCCAAGAACACTAGATAGTTTTCATTTTGTAGTCATTAAGAAATACTAAAGGCCTAGTAAACTCCATGAGGTCCCTCAATTATTTTTTTGTAGTGTAATTTTGTTGAAAAGAATATGCTGACATAAATCCCTTCTCAGGCTAAAGACCTTAAAGAAAAATTGCCGAACCTAGGTTTCTTTGCTATGAATTAACAAGGAGCAAAGTAAGGAGAAAGTGTTGTTGAACTCAGCAAGGGAAAGGAGGACAGCTAGGAGGTGCTGTGAATATAGCACCAGATCTGGAGTCAAAGACCTTACTTCAAATTCAGCCTCAGACGCTCATTAGACATGTGACTCTAAGCAAGTCACTTAACCTCTTTGCCTCAGTTTCTGCATCTATAAAATGGCCTGGAAAAAGAATGGGAGACCACTACAGTATCTTGCCAAGAAAACCCCAAATGGGGTCACGACAAGTCAGAAATGACTGAAAGAAGTGACAAACAACAAAAGGGGAAGGAAGGATGAGTTATGTTGACTATCATGAAGTCTAGGGCAGGGAAATGAATGCAAGAATGGCCAACAAATTATTTAATTAATCGGCATATGTTAATGGTCCATGCTATACCAGTCACTGTGCTAGGGACATAAATAAAAATGTGAGGCTGTCCTTGACTTTAGGGAAGTTTCATTTTGTGAGGAGATATGTTCACATGTAAACAAATACTGTGTATACCCACAAACACATACAAAACACAATGGAGAGTAAGGTTAAAAGAAATGACACCTGAATTGAGCCTTGATGGCATCTAGCAGTACCTGGAAGGTTAAAAGAGGAAGGAGACTACTCTTGGCATGAAGAACAGATTTAAGAAGGCACAGAGGCTGGGATGGAATGGAGCAGATTTCCCCGCTATGACTCCCCCTGTCTTGCTGTTGTCAAAAAGAGTTCAAAAGAGAAAGGCAGTTTTAGGAAGGAAGAAGCTGGTAAAGATGACTGTGTCTGAGAATAGGATTTGGATTTCTGAACCATGGCTTAAGGTAAAGGAAAAACCTGGCTTCTGGCCAAAGAGTGAGGGCACCTACCTAGAGCTGCTAATAATTTGTTGGCCTGGCATCTTGCCAATGTAATCAAAAGGGTGTAGACTGAATGGACACTGAACTGAAAAGAAGGGACCTCTTGGTGTAATGTAGAGTAGTGGTTTCCAAACATTAGAAAATGTTTGGTGATGCCCTCTTTCATTTACAAAGAAGTAACATTTTTCATGAAGCAATCTGCTCAAATAATTTTATTAGCACATATATTATTTGAAAAAACTGAAGAATTTACTACAATTTTTAATGCAGTATCAACTTTAAGTACACAATAAAACAATATAACATATATATGTGTTTGTTGATAAATTCTTTACGATTTTATCCTATATAAAATATTTTTAATGTCATAAGCAGACCTGGTTTTTTTTTCTTTTTTTCCAAATAAAAGTTTCTCAGAACATGGAGATATTGATGATAGCACTATTCCTAATTCTTTTTTTCACCATTGGAATTAATATTCCATCTTAACAATTAGGACAGAAAAATTAATTTCACGTAAATAATACATGAACAATAGTAAAATTGGTATTATTTTTAAAAAGGAAGAGAATTCCATTTGCGTGAAGGCAAATTATAGTGCTATTTCAAAGCTCAAACATTTATTCCAACATACTATCACAAGATGAGTCAGTCTATTAGCCATTCTTGAGCTGTAGTATCTGCAAATGTAATACTCTTGTATCTATTTGAAAAACTATATATCTCCTCACTCGTATTTCTTGAAACAAGTGATTGTGAAGCATGCATTGTGCCTAGTTTGCAAGAGGGTTTCATTTTAAACTAGTGCTTGTAATTTTGCTGTTTGACCCAGCTTGATTTTTCTGTTAGTGAAGTTTAATGCAAATCTCTCATAAAAAAAATTCATTAAAAATTGACAGTTACATGGGGGAAAAAAATCTTGATATAACATTGCCGATAGTAGCTTTTCAAAAAGAACACATATTCCCTAAAAGCATTTTCAGCAGCATATTATACAAATAGACTCAAACAAGCGTCTAACTACGACTGTTGTTTCATCCACTTGCAATGCAATATAAGATTTGTTTCTTTATTAATTAATAGCAAAGGTTTTCAGATAATTCTTTCTGTCATACTATATGAAAGCAGAATGATTTAAACTAGTTTTCATGAATTTTTTCCCAAGCATTTTAGTAGCCACATCTGTCACATCAGGTGACATAAACATTTATCCCATTGAATGAGATGCTTTAAACTTTGCAATTCTATATGTGACCTGGTGCAATGTAAGTAATCCTTTTGATATCACAAAATGGCTTTCAAAAAGTTGTTTTACTTATTAAAAGTCTGTAATTTTCTCTGGAAAAAATGTTTTGCTAGCACATTATATATATATATATATATATATATATATATGTATATATATATATATATATAAATCTATATATATACTTTCAATGTGTCATTATGCATTATTAGGATCCATGCTGTCTGTATCTAAAATACTCATACAAAGTAAACACGGTGGGCTTTCATCAATAGTATGTGTTTAAAAATCATAATGATAAACTTTACAAATTATGTTTTCTGAATGTGGGACTCTTTGCTTTGTATTTCTATATGATTGTTGTGCTTCGTCTTCGAAGAGGACCAAAATGACATCAACATGATAAGGTGAAATTTCAGTGTGTCCGACTGTGACTGATCAGACCAATACCAATTCCAAATGCTCTACCACAGGTTAGGCACAGATAGTCTGTATGAATATTTGGGGTGAATATCCCAAATTTGTGCATCCTGCATTTACTTTGTGCTATCTCAATTCTACTTTGCTCAAAGAGCGCAACACTTTCTAATGTAGGCATGCCATGCTGAGCAGTCCTATGCCAGTGTCTCCCATGTTGCACAGTCAAATCCAAAGTTCTTGAGAAAGACCTTGAGAGTGTCCTTGTATCATTTCTTCTGGCAACCATGTGATTGCCTGCCCCATGCAAGTTCTCCATAAAACAGTTGTGCTCTCTGAAGCATAGTTTAATCCTTGGCAGTTCAGCTCAAGCAAGGACTTCAGTGTCTGATACCTTATCTTGCCGGGTGATCCTCAGAATCTTCCTAAGACAGTTCAAATAGAAGCGATTCAGTTTCCTGGCATGGCGCTGGTAGACTGTTAATGTTTCACAAGCATATAACAATGAGGTCAGCATAACGGCTCTGTAGACCTTGAGTCTGATAGTCAGTCTAATACCTCTTCTCTCCTAAACTTCTTTTCAGAGCCTCCCAAACACTGAGCTATGCGATAACTGCATCTCTGCAACTCTGGCAATGCACACATCAACCTCGTTGTTAATGTGTATATCCCTGGAAAGGACACTACCAAGGTAAGTGAACTTACTCACGGCATTCAAATTTGTTGTAACCAACAGTTCCATGTATCAGTAGTGCGGTGGTGGCTGATGGAGCACCTGTTTTCTTGGTGTTAATTTTTAGGCCAAAATTAGCACAGGCAGCAGAGAATTGAGCCATACTTCGTTGCATCTCATCTTCAGAGGCTGCATTAAATGCGCAATCATCTGCAAACAGAGAATCATGCACCAACACTCCCTCCACTTTGGTCTTGGTTTGTAGCCTTTTCAAATTGAAGAACTTACCATCAGTACGCGCCGTGTTCATCCTCAAAGAAAGCATTTGATAACATGGCTGAAAACATCATGCTATATTTTCTAATTAAAATATCAATGTATTTTATTAGTTTCACCTCTTCCAATGGATTTTTCTATTCAAATGGGCTTTATATTTCTCCAGTGGAAACTGATATGATTTTATTTTTTTAAATAAGGATAAAATATTTAAAATAACAAATTGTTCAACTTGTAAATTTGTACAAATTGCAAATTGTAATTGTTCAAAATTCCCAATGATTAGCATATTTTCTCAGGTTATTTTATATTTTAAATGAACTTTTTTAAATAGCTTATTATGTTTTCCTTAATCAAATAAAAAAAAATTGAGAAATATAAAAGGTATTACAGTATTTTAACTTCTGTACAAAAACTATTTGCCTTTGAATTTATACACTTCACATTCATTGCAGCCTACAACCTGAGAACACAACACATGTGTATTATAAGTCTATGACAACATATCACACCCTCATTAAGATTCAAAATTGCCAATTCAAATTTTATCTCATTTGCACATAGTAAAAAATTATTGAACAGTGTTCACTATAATTTGTATAAAATTCAGTGTTGACTTTGAGTTGACCCTGGTTTTTATTGAGGGGAAAGGGGGAGCATTTATGCAAGAGATGTACTTTAAGACATCAAATAAGTGTGACTGCTGCCTCAGGTATCTTTAAAAGGATCTCATGCTACCCATATAGGGCTACTCCCCATAGTTTGGACATACCTGCCATATGAATGTTCGTCTAAAAATCTAAGGGTATTTAACCTGGAGAATAGAAGACTAGGAAGTACGTGATAACTTACTTTAAGTATTTGAATGACTGTCGTGTGGCACAAGGGCTAGATTTGTTTTGTATACTTTCTGGTAAGCCCAACAATGAAGGAAGGTGTCTACCCAGAGGGAGATGGAGTTCATCTGTTAGCATTTACTTTCTACTAGTGAGTTCTTACTGCCATACTTTCCACAATAGGTATAATTGCCAACCACCTATTTCTAGTCTTGGTATTTGTTTTATGCCTAAGGGAAAAATGATCGCAAGCAGACAACTATTGGTTCAAGGCAAAACAAATTCAGTTCTTTTACACTGGCACAGATGAGAAAAATGCAAGTTACACTTTAAGAAGGCATAAGGAGTAGAGAGGCAAATGATATAGGGAATGGGATAAAGGAGGTGAAAAGGTACATACAATCACTTAATAACAGTGAATTAGAATTGGGAAAACTTATTGACCCATAGCAATTTGAAGAATACTTGAGAAACCGAGTTTTGCAGCTCCATACTTACAGAGTTCTAGTGGTGATGGCAGTGGGGGGGGGGGGGGGGGGGGGGCGGGGTGGCGCATACAGGCTAAAATGCCTCATTAGTTTGTTGGTGCCACCTTAGGGTTCTTTATTAGACTACTGCATGTTATCTGTAGCTACATGTCAGATACCTACTTGACTTCCTTTAGTTTAGCACATTGCCTCTGGAGGTTGCCTCAATTAATTTTGGAGGCAATTTGGGCTAGTGGTTTCTAGGTTCTTCCTTATATATTTTAGTTCTTATTTCCTTACACTAATTACTTATATATTTACTTGCTAAACTAATTGAGGGGTTTGGGGGTTAGCCATAGGGATAATAAGAAGCTACAATTTTAATACAGTGTGGCAGTACAGGGGACAACTCAAAGCAGTGAGTGCAAATTGCAGAATCTAATTTAGGATTGATGAAAATCAGAGCTACCTAAATGTGGAGTGAGTACCTAAAATAGTAGTGAATTTTTTCTCACTCATGGTCTCCAAAAAAAAAAAAAATTCAGTGGTCACTTCCTGGGAATGTTGTAGAAGGGATTCTTATTTAGATAAAGGTTCTGATTAGAAAGACTTTGAAGTCACTTCCAACTTGGAGATTCTGCCATTTTGCAAACTCTATTTTCATAATGAAATATTTCAATTTATATACTTTCCAGCAGTTACATAGCATTACCATTATCCTCAAACAACTTTTCATCTTTAATTTACATTGGATCCATTGCCAAATTAAAGCTCTACTTCCTTATGATATATAAAGATAGATATTTATATAGATGCAAATATCAATGTAGATATAAATATATATATATAAAGGCATATCTATATAGAAAGAAATATATATGCATATGTACATATATATGTGTGACTGTGGTATACATATACATATATGAATATATATATATAGATATAGATACACACACACACACACACACACACACACACACACACACACACACACACATGTTTTGCCTTATGCCCTGGGAACCTAGAAAAGGTGGGAGAATTTGTCTTATCACATTAATTCCCTCTACCTCAACACTCTTCCTGTGCGCATCTATAAAACTTTCTTGTGTTGAAGAACAAGAAGAAGAAAGGGAGATAGAGGATGCTCTGGAATGAATATGCAATGTCCATGTAGAGAATTCTTGGACCAGATCATTTTACAAAGAGCCCTCTTTACAACTCTGTTCTTTTTTTAATGGTATCATAAGGTCTCACAGTAAAATCAGAATTTCCCAGCTGAGGAGGATGCTTAGAAGCCATTAGCATACTGTTCCTATACATTTGACTCCATTAGAAACAACACATTTTCTTTCCTTGTATCTGGACAAATTACAAATATTTCAAGTATGGCTTCATTTATCTACACAATATGAGAATAATTGGTTGAAAAGTTGAAGCTAATCTGCACGTTCCTCAGCCTGCATGTAGCTGATTGATGAGTTCCCAATCTCACCCCAATAAATTTTTCCTATAGCTGTTTTGGCATGGCATAGGTACAGGAAGAGGAAGTATGACAAGACCCAGGGTCCATCCCATATCAGTCAACACCACATGGTAAATTGAATCTCACTCTGAAAATCTTTCAGATTAGCAGGGAGGAGCCAAGATGGTGGAGTAGAAAGATACACATATGCTAACTCCTAACCCACAGCCCATAAAATACCTGTAAAGAAGACCTCCCAACAAATTCTGGAGCAGCAGAAGTCACAGAACAATGGATTGGAGGAGATATCTGTCCCACAGAGACCTGAAAAACTGACACCAAAGGTCCATCATGCACCAGACCCAGAGTGGAGCCCAGCCCTGCCTTGGCCACGGAGCACTGAGGGGAGTAGATCCAAACAGGCTTCAGGGGCAGAATCTCCATGGATGCGCAGATCCCTCCACCCACAGACACAAAAAGGTCAATGAGAGGGTCTTTTTTGCTTGTTGAGAGGGGGAGTGGGGTATCTCCACAACTCAGGCCCCCTCGGGAGGCAGCACTTGAGGCAGCAGAAGACAGGGGATCCCAAAGCAGGCAGGAGATTGGATCTATTGGTGAAGGTCTCCACATAAACCCCCTGAGGGAACTGAGCCACTTGTGGTGGCCCTGCCCCCACCAGTGCACTTGAATTTAATCTCACACTGAATAGCAGTCCCACCCCCACCAAAACCCTTGAGGCTGGGGAGCAGCATTTGAATCTCAGCCCCCAAGCACTAGTTGGGCGGATCTGGAGGTGGATGTGGAGAAGAAACTCAGAGGTCAAATAACTGGCTGGGAAAATGCCCAGACAAAGGGAAAAAAATAAGACCATAGAAGGTTACTTTCTTGGTGAACAGATAGATCCTCCGCATTCTTTCACATGAGGAAGAACAATGCTTACCATCAGGGAAATACATACAAGTCAAGGCTTCTGTATCCCAAAACATTCAAAATAAATATTCAATGGGGTCAGACCATGGAAGAGCTCAAAAAGGATTTTGAAAATCAAGTTAGAGAGGTAGAGGAAAAACTGGGAAGAGAAATGAGAGAGATGCAAGAAAAGCATGAAAAGCAGGTCAACACCTTGCTAAAGGAGACCCAAAAAATGCTGAAGAAAATAACACCTTGAAAAATAGGCTCACTCAATTGGCAAAAGAGGTTCAAAGAGCCAATGAGGAGAAGAATGCTTTCAAAAGCAGAATTAGCCAAATGGAAAAGGAGGTCCAAAAGCTCACTGAAGAAAATAGTTCTTTAAAAATTACAATGGACAGATAGAGGTTAATGACTTTATGAGAAACCAAGAAATCACAAAACAAAATCAAAAGAATGAAAAAATGGAAGAGAATGTGAAATATCTCATTGGAAAAACAACTGACCTGGAAAATAGATCCAGGAGAGACAACTTGAAAATTATGGGACTACCTGCAAGCCATGATCAAACAAAGAGCCTAGACATCATCTTTCATAAAATTATCAAGGAAAACTGCCCTGATATTCTAGAACCAGAGGGCAAAATAAGTATTCAAGGAATCCACAGATCACCACCTGAAAGAGATTCAAAAAGAGAAACTCCTAGGAACATTATGGCCAAATTCAGAGTTCCTGGTCAAGGAGAAAATATTGCAAGCAGCTAGAAAGAAACAATTCAAGTATTGTGGAAGTACAATCAGGATAACACAAGATCTAGCAGCTTCTACATTAAGGGATCAAAGGGCATGGAATAGGATATTCCAGAAGTCAAAGGAACTAGGGCTAAAACCAAAAATCACCTACCCAGCAAAACTGAGTATAATACTTCAGGGGAAAAGCTGGTCTTTCAATGAAATAGAGGACTTTCAAGCATTCTTGATGAAAAGACCATAGCTGAAAAGAAAATTTGACTTTCAAACACAAGACTGTAGAGAAGCATGAAAAGGTAAACAGCAAAGAGAAGTCATAAGGGACTTACTAAAGTTGCACTGTTTACATTCCTACATGGAAAGACAATATTTGTAACTCTTGAAACTTTTTTCAGTATCTGGGTAGTTGGTGGGATTACACACACACACACACACACACACACACACATAGAGACAGAGAGCACAGAGTGAATTGAATAGGATGGGATCATATCTTAAAAAATGAAATTAAGGGATGAGAGAGAAATATATTGGGAGGAGAGAGGGAGAAATGGAATGGGGCAAATTATCTCTCATAAAAGAAGCAAGCAAAAGACTTTTTAGTGGAGGAAATAAGAAGGGAGGTGAGAGAAAACCATGAAGTTTATTCTCATCACATTCGACTAAAGGAAGGAATAAAATGCACACTCATTTTGGTATGAAAACCTATCTTACAATGCAGGAAAGTGGGGGAGAAGGGGATAAGCAGGGTGGGGGGGATGATGAAAGGGAGGGCAATGGAAGAAGGGAGCAATTTGAAGTCAATACCCTTGGGGAGGGACAGGATCAAAAGAGAGAATAGAAGCAATGAGGGGCAGGATAGGTTGGAGGGAAATATAGTTAGTCTTACACAATACTACTATTATTGAAGTCATTTGCAAAACTGCACAGATATGGCCTATATTGAATTGCTTGCTTCCCAAAGGGAATGGATGGGGAGGGAGGGAGGAAGAGAAGTTGGAACTCAATGTTTTAGGAGGAACTGTTGAGTATTGTTCTTGCTACTAGGAAATAAGAAATACAGTTAATGGGGAATAGAAAGTCCTCTGGCCCTACAGGACAAAAGAGAAGATGGGGACAAGGGATGGGAGGGATGATAGAAGAGAGGGCAGATTGGTGATAGGGGAAATTAGAATGCTTGGTGTTTTGGGGTGGGGGGAGGAATAAATGGGGAGAAAATTTGGAGCCCAAAATTTTGTGAAAATGAATGTTAAAAGTTAAATAAATAAATTTAGAAAAAAATCTTTCAGATTAGGCATCCTGATTGGGGGCAGAGGTAAATGTTATTTGGTTTTGAATATGTGAACACAAAAGTCTGAATCCAGAAAATGAGTCTTCCTCTCAAAATGTATTATAATCAATACCTTGAATTTTTTTAAAGTGCATTAGTCCTAGAAGAAAAACTTGGAAAGTCTAGAGGTCACTACTGCCCCAACAATCACTGTAAGACTTGGGCAATCATGTTTCAGGAATGGAGAATTGAAGAGGAATGACAAGGGCAGGATTTTATGAAGAGGACCTTTCTTGGAGTATATGTGATATAGCTAAAGAGGTGAAGGGTAAGAGGTGAGTGGTAGGAAGAGTTTGAAGAGGACCACTGCTTTTTGGGTTTGTGTGTCTTTGTGTATGTGTATTCATGTTTGTATATGTGTAAGAGTATGTCAAGGAGGTACAATGGAAAGAAAAGTGATTATGAATTAGAAGATTACATCAGCAAGCATCCTAACACATCCAGGATGACTTGGGAGCACAGGTTCTTAGATCTGCTTTTCTGAAAGGAAAGACACTTTTGAGGAGTCAATAATCTTCCTTAATCACATATATCAACAGAAAAAAGTATAAACAGAGAAATAAAGACCAACAGACAGGACTTCCAACTGTCTGACCATTACATACATATATAGTTACCAGAAAGAGAAGCACCAACATCTGGATTTTCAAAACTGGGGGTTGGGGGCGTCCTTAATAGATACCCAGAGTCTCATCTGGCACATGAACCTTCTTCAAAAGAATAAGTGCCGAAGCAAAACCTCACTCAGAATATAGGTAGCCAGAAGTCCTCACAACCCAAGTGCTTGCTTCAGTGCCTAATTAACAAAAGGTGTGAAAGCCTTCAAGCAAGCAAACCTTCACATAAGCAAACTTTCCCTTTAAACAAGTTCCTCCCCCAATGGGCTATCAATGGGCAGGAAAGATCTTTAACTCCCATTAACATAAATTCCATTAACATTACAAAGCCCTAGATGTTATTCTGCCTCTGACACTTTCTAGTTATATAATTGATCACTGTAAAAATATTAGCTTTCTGTTCAGTCATTTTCAATGGTGTGTCTAACTCTTGGTGACTCCATTTGGAATTTTCTTGGCAGAGATACTGGAGTAGTTTGCCATTTTGTTCTCAACTCATTTTACAGATAGAGAAATTGAGGCAAACAGGATTAAGTGGTTTGTCCAGGATCACACAGAAAATGAATGAGTTTATATTTGAACTCAGGGCCCAACATTCTCAGCACTGAGCCACCTAGCTGTTATGTTAACTATTACGATGATAATGGTCATTGATTTCATATTCAGCTTCAGAAACTTTCTGGCTGTGTGACCCTAAGCAATTCACTTTACCTTTGATTGCCTCATTGTCCTCATCTGTAAATTAGAAATAATAATAGTGTCTAGCTGTCAGGGTTGCTTTGAGGAGTCAATATATAAAGTTCTTTGCAAACCTTAAAGTCTCTATATATGCTAGTGATGGTGATGATGATGATATAAAACAGTACCTGACATGGAGTGTTTAATAAATACTTGTTGACTTGACTCAACTCCTCCTCTTTGTAAGTACCTTGCTGTGCTTACCCATTTGTGTACATCGACTTAAACACATGGCATTTTTGCTTGTAGCTGAAGGTAGGCCCCTTTCAGATGGGGGGCTGTTTTGATTTTTGTCCAGCACAAAAGATGCTTTCCAAATGTTTGTTGGGTTAGATTGTTGATATTTTTGCTCATGTACAGAAAGACTCACCTTAACTACTCTATTTTAGCCCTCAAATGGAGTGTTTGTGTTTTTTTTTAAATCCCATTTACAATGTCATTAGCATTTTAGAATTTGTATTCAATTTACCTTTAAATTTGTCAGCCTTGCAGTCAAATTCTGAGTGTTTATTACTGATGGAAACAAATGGTGGTAAAGATCATTCAAAAATACGAGATAATCCAATTTTTCAAATCAGGCAAAACAGACTTCCCCGGCAAGTACTTATTTATAATGTTCTGACCTTCATGCTACGATCTCATTTTCCATCCAAAGGGCATAAGATGGATCAAGCACTAAAGAAGGGCTTAGCACATCAAACTCGTGGAGATCTTACACATAAAAGAAAAGAGTATTACTTCTCAATACTTGTTAAGCAAATTCTTGGTTTGTGTGTTAGCGTAATTCATTTTACATCTACAGACAATGTATATTAGTTCAATATATTGCCTAATCACCTTGTTATATTGTCAGATTGACTTTCAATCTCTTTCAGTGTCTAGGTTCAGATATGGTGACTAGAGTTGGTGCATGCTATTCAAATTAAAATCTACTAAAAAAATGCCATTTCAAAGACTCTTTTTTTCTTTATTATTATTATTTTCCCCACTGGAAGATTCTGTTCCATTTTGTTTTTCTTTTCATGTCCCATTTTGATTTCCAATATACAGATGGTATAGGTTTTAAAATAATACAGGTTACCTGAACTTTCTGGAAAGTATTTCTAGATTTTAATGCATCCCTGAGTTTATCAATGTGTGTGAAACCTCATTTTGGGTAGATCAAAACCCATGTTTAATCATCAAAAAGTGCATCTCTTAGAGATCCATCTCCTGGTAATGAACTATTCTATCCTCTACTAGATTAGTTGTCAAACAACAGACATACAGTCTTCCATTGTCCATGACAACATTTTTTGTAAGCAGATTCCACCGGAGTTTGTGTTACACAGATTTAGGCTTCAAGAACCCACATGACACATAAACCACATTTGTGGTTTATGAAACATACCCAGTTAATAGTTGATGGCAAATCGTTGAGCAGCAGAAATGCTCTGTTACTTTGATTCTCTAGACAAGATGTAGCAACAGGATGATTTGTGAGCTACTTTGGTTACATTTCAGAACCTAGGTCTGACTCTGTAAAGCTCATATTCATAAATAGGAGTGAATAAATAACCTTGTTATGATATCTCCTTGTATATGGCCATAGAACTTGCTGAATAACTCATTTTATACATTTGTTGTATTTATTGCACCACTGA
Source organism: Bettongia penicillata ogilbyi (assembly GCA_023548195.1). Taxonomy (NCBI): domain Eukaryota; kingdom Metazoa; phylum Chordata; class Mammalia; order Diprotodontia; family Potoroidae; genus Bettongia; species Bettongia penicillata. The sequence continues at coordinate 53,009 of JAJHZJ010000939.1, read as the reverse complement.
AAATTTGGCATTGGTAGATATTTCTCATTTTTATGGGGTGATTATTGGGTGCCATGCTTTACACTGAGTTCACCTACAAGATTTTCCTGTTCACTGGATAGGATGTAAGGTGTTTGGCATTCTTATTTTTTCAAAATTCTAATGATGAAAACAAGAGATTTGCCTGCTAATCAGGAATCAGGCAAAAAGGGCTGCTCTCACTGAAAACTGAAGGTGGCCATTTTCACTTTAACGCCACAGAGGCACTTATGCTTTCTGAATTGAAAAGGCAATTCAAGCAGATGAACTACATTCACTCAAGTTGGAATGCAGTCAGAATAGAAAGGATGGACCACAATTTATCACTTGAGGCTGCCTGGGATTTCGATGGCTGCAAATAAAACTAGAGTTTTGACCTCATCTCAAAGACAAAGTCACCAAGAGTAGAGTTTTTGAAATGGAGGAGGAGTCTCGAATAAGGGTCAGTAGTAATAATGCCTCCAGCAGTTTTTTCCCCCTTGCAATGTAAA